>JAZHYW010063248.1:0-138801 GCA_037355805.1 Ixodes ricinus
ATTGCAGAGAGTGCAAGTGTCGGCCTGACTTTGGCAGAGTCACCGTTCTGGGCGCGCACAAGGATAAGGTGACGAGAGAGATCATTGAGGCCTTCCACATTTTGTGTCATGGTCATTCATCTGATTAGTGAACCGTCATTGGCGCTGTCAGCCAAAGAGATTTCCTTCCTGCGGCGAAAAATGAGTCACGTAGTGAACGGGTAGTTTATTGACACGCTTCACGGTTGGCAGAGTGGTCAATATTTTTTTGTGCAATCTTTAAGATACTGTGTATGTTTTTTTTGTCATCGTTTCTTTTATTAAAGGTTTTCAGTTGCGAGTACAGCATTGTTTTGTCGTGTTTATTCCTCTTCGTAGTCCGTGTTTTCTGAGCTGTTTTCCTCATCATGTATAACGTCAACCTACTGGCCCAGTTCCCCACCTTATTACAGTTTATTTCTTCTTCTTCTTTAATTTACCATGATACGGCTCGATGGACTGTACCTTTCGGGTGTCAGTGTCAGGTCGTTGTCACTGACGACGCATCCAAGGATCGTCTTCTATGGACTGCATAGTTGTCCACATTTCTTGAAGCAGCCGGTATACACGATTAAGGAGCTTTAGCGAAGCACGCTGATCACCGTCGCTCCGCTACAACCTACCGCTTCACGAAAAAATGCATCAGAGATGGGAAAATTACTTTCAAAAAGTAATTATAATTACATTACTAATTACTTTCTTGAAAACTGCGGAAATATAATTATGTTATATAACAAATTACCTCAGACTAAAAGTAATGACATTACATTAGAATTACTTTACAAAAGTAATGAAAGTACTTTGACATTACTTTTCAATACCTTGAGAGAGTAATTCGTGCTCATTTTTTACAGTGTATATACCAGAACTCAGATCTTCTTGTTTACGCCGTAACAGCCACATGCGCCTCAAAGTAAAGCATACTGAACAGTCGTTCCGCTGGCGCACACTAAAGAAGTGTTAAACATGACGAATGAGCTTCGTCTTTAGATAGTACTCACCGGTTTTCACTGTTAACTCAACGGTGAAGGTCCTTAGTTAAAGGGTGATATGATTCCGTCTTTCTGATTTTGAAAAAGTTAGACTCGGTATAAATAACTTAAGTCGGGTCATGGGAGCTCGTTCTAATTCAAGAAGTCGTCATGTGAAACGTTTTCCTTTCGACTCGGACGCAGTCTAATTATTTTCGCTCAAGCTCACTAGTTGGCGCATTTCACAGTATTTCTCTCGAGGAGTATTGTTTCAAAAACACCCTAAAGATACCACGTATCTGCGCATTGTGACACAAGTGGGCTGGATGTTTGCTTGGCAGACGCGTTGCCAGTTGAGGAAAGCGATGGCGCGAGCTTCTTAAAACGTGTACTTTCCCAACAAACGGGAGGCGATATCTGCTCGTTTGCTTATTCCCGAAAAAACATCTCTAAGGAAAGGTAGAGATGCACACCGCGAGCGGAACTGCTGCTTTTCTCGCTTCCCGTCTTTTCCGACAACAAAAATGCATCTTTACTTACCAAGGCTAAGGCTACGACACGGAACGTTTTTGGGTCCTTTACGACGCATTTGGAGATAAACTATTTATTCCGGTCGTTTGTTGTTCACGATGGCCGAAGCTTACGGTTTGACTTTGCTCGATGAAAGAGCAAGAAGGCTGGAGATCTGCGTCTCCAATCCTCTCATCATGTTTTAAAATGTGTTGACCTCGCTGGTGACGCTGCACTTCGCATTGTAGACTATAAGCCGTTCACTCCCATGCTGACAATGCGGTGGAACCTACCTGCTGTTTGGGCCGGTCACACGTGCACGTTTCGCCACGTAACCACGCTCTCGATTATACCCACGCGCAGAGAAGGGCTCAGGTGACGAAAAGAAGGTGGTTGATTGGTTTCGGGTAGCTCGTTGCTCCTACTGCACTGTCACCTAAGATACTGTGATCTTAGGTGACAGTGCAATGTATGGGACCCTATGACCTTATAGTCATAGGGTCCCATAGTCATAGGGTCCGTTCACCCCTAAGCTGCGGGGGAAGCTAGGTCAACGATGAACAAGTTGTACGTCTCTTTTTCGCCACGTGATGACGCTCTCGCCCATACCCAGGCGCAGAGAGCCGAATCAGGTGATGAAATGGAGGCGGCTGGCGGGTCCGCAGTCTCGGCTAAGGGGTGAACGGAGTATGGTAGCGTCATGATGACGTGTCGCCGTGAATCTGTCTTGTCAGGAGTTACTGAGCCGTCGTGGCCTTCCATTGAAGTCTTCACACGAAAGCTTTTATCCATCACCATCGACTTTCAAGCCCGCCTTTGTGCGCCCGCCGTAATATTTGTACGAGGCTTTGCACTAAGATGCCCTTCGCTTATTTTCTCGGATATCTCTTTACAACATTTCACCATGCAACGAACTGTCTCATTAGGAATAAGGTAATTTCAAAAGTGATGCGTATTTTTTTCCCAAGATTGCAGCCCGAAAGTAATTCATTGCATTACTTAATTACCAGCCTAGAAAACTAATTAATTTCATAACTCATTACCAGAAGAAGTAATGTCATCATTGCCATCTCTGAGATGCATAAAGAGAGAGATCCAGCTAAGTTTCCCGAGTTCGTCGCTGGAGGCGCAACATATGGGACACAGGTGAAGTATCTAAATGCCGGAGCCAGAGCATTGCCTTCCTTGTCCTCTCGCAAACAACTCCTATTTGGCGGAGAAGAGCGTCACGTGCTCCAAATTTTAGTTTCGCGCAGAGAAGCCGCCATGCGAGGCACCGGGTTAGGGGCGGGACATACGTTTCGCTTTGCGCTCGTGAAATGCAGATGTTCTACTGAAGTATGACAATCTGAAAGCTTCTTGAACCTTTAACATTGTGCCTGCCGCGTAGATATGCGCAGCTGCGTTATTTTTGTAACGCGAGCGCAGTTTCAACACCGCTCTGAGCCAGTATAACGACATGACGGCCACGACGGCCAAGCCCGCGACGCCCGCGCGCACGCGCTTTCGAGAGATTTGGAAGATGTACGACAGGCGCATACCTGGCACCACCGGCGTACGCGCAATGGATCCGTCGCGCCCGTCGCGTCTCCTGCAAGACCAACGTTCGATTCTGAAATAGTCCAAAACTACTGAGACCGTGGCGATACTTCAGACAAGAGCAAGCTGATCCTATCTGGTGTTACTACTGGCGAGAGCAATTCTTTCACGTTGCTCGTGCCTTGCGAAGCTCATGCGTGTTTGCCGTCAGCTGCCATCACCGCTGATCAGTGCCACCAGGCTGAATACCACAAGCTGCGGCCGCTTTAAAACCTTTCATTTCTCCCAGCAAAAAAAAAAAAAGCCACTCGGCAGGCCGTTTTTATAGGAGCAGGAGCCAGTATTGAGCAGGTGCGTTTTCTGCACGGACTGCCTCGCCTCTCATTGGCTGCAATAAAATGGGGATTCGGCCGCACCTTTGTCTTTTCACGAGTCTGTGTTGGTACTACTCAGATGGACAAGTACACGCCGACACGCATACACCGACGCGTGCTGCGTACAATAAATTCGCACGAGCGCAAGGAATACGTCCTCTTCCCCTTCCACACTCCCACACAGGCAGACGCATACCTGATCGTGTTTTTGATGCACTGACACATCCCGATAAAAAGCGCCGCAAATGTTGCGAACTATCGATCGAGAGGATCCCGAACAATCGAGAAAAAAAAATCTTGTCTAGACAGCGCAATACGGGGAAGTCACGAATCTCCGCAGCGAACCATCCGAATCCAATCACTTTTTTCTACTCCAATTCAATCAGAACTCCACTCGTCCGTCGAGCGTACCGCCTCACACTGCTTCCTCCCTCCCCCGCCTTTTATCAATCGGAAGTACTCACACAACCCCATACCCCCATTCCGCCGCTCGCGCTTCCAATCCCTCTCAGTTTCGGGGCCAATATTCATCAAGCCCGATAGCGGAAGTTCCACCGGGTCTACCCAAAACCCCAGACCAGTTCTGGCATCCTTCCTTCCATTCCGCTTCCACCCGCGCCAGTGACCAGGGCGGGTCGATTGCCGTGCCGCTGCCCAAGGAGATCGCCGCCAGCTGGAATGTCGCTCGCAAGAATGACCACGGGCTCCACTGTACGACCCAAGACCTCCCCCCCCCCCCTCTCTCTCTCACACACACACCCTATCTCGCGACTTTGCACGCTTCCCGATTGACTCTATGATGGTAATTAAACGCGCCCGGTTCCGTGAAACGTTACATTGGCCCTCTGAAAAGGAGTTTGGCCAAGCTGAAAGTCTAATCCCCGAACTTCGAAGGTCTATCATCGGGGGCGTTCCATAGGAGCGTGCGAGGTTTAAGGAGAATTTTTCTCCCGAAGAAAGAACCGTATATTCAGAGTGACCGGTCACCGAGAGTGTGCCCAAGTTTCCGCCACGGCTATAGTGCGTTTCAGTTCACGGCGGACCGCGACAGACGCGACGAGCGTGTCCCATGACTTGGCACTCCCCGCGTCGCTCCGCCCAACTGGAAAAGCACGTGACTCCCTCCGAGCTATGGATTGGCTGTGGTGGCTTGAACCGTCCGTTGCACTCCGCCGTAAGGTGAAATGAAGTATAAAATTAAGGAAGTTTGTTTCGGGATGGTGGTGCCCTCTGTTCTGTTTCCGTGGAAGTATAGGATGGGTTCTTTGAGGCAAACCTTCTGGTTTAGACGCGAGATTGGTTACGCGCAGACTTGTACACGTTACTAAAAAAAAGTAAGGAATTACATTCACAATTACACGAGGCGAAATCGTAACTAGTTACAGTTACAATTACCCTTCCAGAAAAGTAAGTGACCGTTACCACATAAAGTAATCCGTGACTTTTGTGGCGTCACTTTCTACCTTACTCTCCTAGGGTAAGACACAAAACACAAGAATGCTATCCAAGCGTTTATTGTTGCCACCAGTCACGCGTTTGTGACCTTGAGCAAGAGCGGCTCTAGAAAGTCTCGTCGGACGTCTGGCCTCGTTTCTAAGTGAAGATGTCGTCCGCCGCGCTGAACACTCTTTCAATTGAGGCACTCACGAATGCCTGACGCACTGCTTCGCGTGCTTCTTGAGAAATATGGAAGAGCTTCCTGCCCTAGAGAAAACGTAAAGCATTGTTGTTACAGCCGGAATTTGACGCTGTTACAATAGCAAAGCTATAGAATTTGTAATACAGATAATTAAGCCTCGAATAAAATCAAAGCATGCCAATATATTGGGATACGGACCGTTCGTTGAAAGACAATTCGTAATAGGGCAACTCGTAGTAGGGCTATTCGTCTCATTGTACAATTAGTCATAGGGCGATACGTCACTGGGACAACTCGTTGAAAAACAGAAGAATATTTGAATACCTTGTTGCCCGCGTACTAGTTCTTTTAGCTTTCGGCCGTTTTTGTTATTCAGCTTCTGTGTAGTGCTTCCTATAGAAAGTTGTCTTTCGTTTTTCTTTAGGTTGGTAAAAATTTTAGTTCACCTTGGAAGCATAGAATACAAAACTTTCAGGAGCGCGTCTCGTACACGTGCGTGACACAGACAGACTGCGCATGCGCGACCGGAACGTTTCACGTAACAGAACGGTATTGTCTAGCAATTTGCCATCCATTTCTTTTTTCATTAGTGACTGAGAGAGGTGCCGAGATTCTGGTGGACAAAACATAATGAGTTAGTGTCTTTTAGAAATTAGTAAAAGTCTGATTTCTTGTGTAGAGAAAAAAAAATCAAATCAAGGAAGGGGTTTCTGGTAATTGTACTCTCTTGGAAGAGCAATGCTCGGTAAACAACAGAAATGCTACAAATATAAGAAATGTCTGTTAACAGTTTGATGAAAATTGCCATCGTGACGAACTGCCCTATGAAGAATTGCCCTATGTGACGAATTGCCCTGCTGCCAGTTGATGTGTGACGAATTGTCATTCGACGAACGGTCTTACAGCCCGATATATTATATAAATATATTTTAGCCGGTCAATATCGCCAAACGGTGGGACAGGAAAAAAGCAAGACACGGTAATTGCACGTAACAATTAAATTTTACATTAATTTTTTTCTATCAATCTTCCATCACCTCTGAACACATGTCTTACCTTGGTTGAGACGTCGGTCAACAAGAGGATGGAGCCTTTTGGATATATAACCAACACAAACATTAGGGATCCCTTAGAATACAAACATTAGAAGGCCGATTAAAACGGAAATCTAGACGCACGTATGCCGTGCCAACCGTTTCTTGATGCCGTCATAAACGCACGCGTGACGCTCGAATCGTCTGGGCCGAATTTTCGACTTGCTGACGCACACTAGATAAGGAGCTGCGCGAGACCGTGTCGAGTCAATCCCGCTCTCGCTTGCGGTTATGCCGCCAAATCGCCGCCCGCTTTTTTGCTGTCTTGACGCTCGATTTTTATTTTGTTTGGCACAAGATCGCCGATTAAAGCTCTATTTTGAGTTAAAACTTCATTGTTCAACTTCTCGACTCTTTCATACGGGACAATATGGTAAACACAAAATAGTTTACACCCTTGAGGGTGTAAAAATAACATATTTGCATCCCTGACTACGCTCTTTCGGCACCCTTACTTTGAGTGATACAGTCTTTAAAACGGTAAACTAGGGTGCTGTTGCATAAAACAGCCTTCATTTCATGGTGGGTTTAAAAATAATGTGAAAAATTGTGCTACGGTGCAGTTTGGTGAAGCGACAATATGCCTGGTACAAAGAGCTTTAGCCGAAATTGTTTTAGGGGATGCTGTCCGTATGCGGATGTATGGAGTGCAGACCCAGGGAATGGCAAAACACCACCAGGATGCACCCTCCCCCAAGGCGCCATATTAAAGTTTGAGCGATCGCCAGTATACCCTTTTTCGGCTACTGGCGATTTGTGACCGCCTTTTGTATGGTGTTCAGGGTGAGAATAAACGCCGGCACCCTTATTTTGTGGCATTTTTATTATTGAAGGTCGTTTTTACGCTCTTTACCATAAAAACAAGTGCTACCTAATCGAAAGCATTTTTATTTAGGGTGTCCATCCTAACAATAATGCCTAAGGCTGCAAAATAAATATTTACAGCCCTAAGTGTGCCAAATAATTTAGTGTGTACCTGCGCACTTCCTTTCCTTGCCTCTTCAATGTTGGCTTCTTCTGTTCACCCGATCTTTGTTGTCTTTTCCCCTTCTCCATAGGACTAAACGCTAGCCCTTCGGAGGTTAAGAGTGAGTCCTGCTTTCTCACATTTATTGTGCAAATATGTTATTAAAACTCAAAGGTAACACCAGGTTAGTGCGCACGTGATCCACACTTAGCTTTGCTTGCTCATCACGTTCGGATAAATTACTGTTGACACGTAATTTAATTAGAATGACAAGTATTTGGTTTAAAGATGTATAGTTTACACTCAGAATAGACCCTTTGAAAAGTGTGCAACCTCCAGTAGATGCTGCGTCGATTATCCGTGGCCACCATATTTTGGACATGCGATTTGAGCATGCAATAGAGACGAGCACTGCGCCCGCGCTAGAAAGAATTCCGGATCCAATGGCGATACCAATAATATTTCGGGTGGCATTTTTGCTCGATGGACTTTTGAAAATGGTCTATTACTGCTGTAATTACTTGCATAATGAAATATTAAAAATGAAATCCCGTTATCACTTCTAGTTTTAATTCATTGTTTCAGATGTCATTTTAATTTTTTCGCTAGTTGCGCTTTGTTTCATCAAGTACATGAAAAGTATATTTGCGCGCCAGTATCTTAGTACCATAAAACTCCGTTATTCTATAATTTTGCTATACCCCAAGCGGCCGCTAGACTTTAAAATAACAACACCCAAAACTGAAAAAAAAAATCACGAAACAAGAGTACAAAAAGTTTGTGTTTTCTTGTCTTTCTTTCTAATAATCTCGTATGTTTGTCATCATGTACATACAGCACATATCAACTTTATGCGAATGTCCTAATGGCAGCCACCAATAGGATAATAATCACTTTTGCTGGCTCAACATAAGTATAGGAGCGAAAAGGTTGACCTGCGTTTTATGAAACACCCCGGATAACAGTTAATCATGCCCTACAGGACTGAATTTGTTTTAAATAGATCATAGACTGTGTTTTGGTAAAATAAATTGTTTTTAACCATAAATTGCGTCTTAGAAAAATGGCAGCTAAAATCAAATCGCAGTGACCGGCACTTACTTCGAGCTCATTGATTCACAACTACCATTTGCTGCGATCGTTCTGGTAGAGGGCATACGCCTAACAAAAACCTTTTACACCCTTAAGAATGCAAAAAGGATGCTCCGGAGGCTTACACTCATGGCTACACAGTTTCAGCAACCTTATTTTGACCAATACACACTTTTAATCGTAATATAGGGCGCTGTTATTTGAAACAACCTTCATTTTTGAAGGGTGTATAAAGCATGTTGAAAAGGGTGTTGTGGTCGCTGTGTGGGGAAGCGTAAACACGTCCGCTTCAGACAACAGTAGCAGAAGTAATATCATCGACTGAACTAAATCATTATGGCCAGTACCATACATGGGTAAATTACTTCCAAAATGTAATTTAATTACAATTACAATTACTTTGCTTCAAAAGTAGTTTAACTACAATTACAATTACTACTACGTGAAAAGTAATTAATTACAATTACAAATTACTTTTAAAAAGTAATGCAATTACTTTACAATTACTTATTTCTGAGAGCGACCCGACTTGGGCCATATAACTTTAAACGAGTTGTATAGAATGCAACGTATTTGTTCATTCCTTGCCCCAATGTTTGAGGAGGCTTAAGCATCGCTGCATAAATGTCACGTATTGTACTTTCCTTTTATGAATTTTGTTAAATTCATGATAGAACTTGACAGTTTGGGGCAATGAAGTACTACGTTCTTATATTTTTAATAAATAATAATAAATTAGTTCATATGCTGGAAGACGCCAGATCGCTAAAGAAAAAATTGGGTTGACAGACTTTTGTTAGCCAGGCAAATAAAAATGCGACAATTAGTCATATATGAATATTTTACAAGTGTTAATATAAAACTAAAATCCACACGCGCTAATACGACCACATTCACATACAAACATCATGGTATTGTAAATTATTTACATTGAGTTGAAATTATAATGGCTCAGAAATATATAAGAACCGAATCGGGGCTCCCGAATCATTGGTGACAATATTCACAGGTGCGAGGTCAGTCTCCAAAATGCTTATGCAAATAATATCCGAAGTAAAACCAACAGGAAATAAACTTGAAAATAATACAAAGATACAAATATGCGACAGTACTGGAAGAGGGACGTAAAAAACTGGCAAAAAAGAAAGAAAAATAACTTCATAGACAATTAAAATTCCCAACCTCGGCTGAAAGCTGAAGCTCAATTTTTTTTCTTTCAATATTTTGGCATGTTTACGCTATTGTTTTCTGCTCGCACCGCAGACGGCGCTACACGGCGCCGTTGAGGTAGGCTCCAAAGAGGATTGTCTCTCAGCCCGCAGTGTAAGCAACAAAACAACAAACAATGCGACGCTATTTATGTTGTGCGTGTGTGTGAGTGCGTGTCTGTGTGCGAGTGTTTCACCGAGAGCTAGGCCGCTTGTGCGAGCGCTGAGGCTTTCAGAGAGGTTCCGTCGGCGCCGCAAAGTTTTGCAAAAGTAATTGTAATTGTGCCTGAAATTTTGCAATTACTGACGCTAGAAAGTAATTAAATTACAATTACAATTCCTTTTAGCCGAAAGTAATTAATTACAATTACAAATTACCAAGAAAAGTAATTAAATTACAGTAATTCAATTACTGTAATTGAATTACAAACTCAAGCATGGCCCCAGTACCAATACTTTTTTCTCAGAAGTACGTTTCTTGAACCGAGAAATATTGTGATTTATGTGAAATATGGACAAAAACGCAGTAGAATACTTGCAGCCCTCGTAATTGCAGATTCACTCACACGCGAATGAGTACCTTGCAATTCTCGAGTATATAAGGCGGTGGAGTAGTCAATATGGTCGAGAGGCGGTATTGTGCCCGTTTAAACGGGTCTTTTCTCACGCTTTTTGAGCACGTAGCATCTAGTGTTTAGCACGTGCAGCGTGTAAACTTGTTGCCCGTAAAACATTCTTTGAATGCTGCTAAAAGGACCAGCACCCTGTTTTTAGGATGTTCGCCAGCTAACACCATAGACTTAGGATGTTTGTCCTGGTTCGCACCCTATGTTTATTTTGTTAGCCCTGAGACAAGCTGATTTGCACCTATAAATATCTAAGAACATATCGTCGTTTATTCTCCAAATCCCGTTAAATCGGGAAAGAATCTGACCGCTGTAAAGGGGAAAAGAGGAACAAGGAAGAGAGAGCGCGCAGGGGCGACACCGCCTAGGCAGGTGGCCCGCCCAGGCAGCGCCAAAACTGCCGCAGCGAGTTGCAGAATAAAAAAATATAAAAAAAAAACCAGTCGCGATAATATTTTTTTTTCCTGCGAGAAAGTGAAAAAAAAAATGTTGCGTTCACACTTAGCTTTGGGCTCCTCTCCCGTTTCTCCATGCGCCTGTAGTGTTGGGAGCTCGCCGGTTCTCCTGCTGCTGTCTTGGTGGCGCATTTTCTTTGCGACTTTCGAGTTTGGCCTGCTGAAAATACTTGCGGGCCTGATTGATAACAAAATACGGTTAACGAGAACAAGGCTGAAAGGTAAGCATCTCTTGCCTTGAGAGTTCGGCGATTACATGATAGCGGTCCAGGAAACCATGATCGAGAGTGAGAAGCAGGCCGATCAGAGTTAAAAGATCAGAAGAAATATGCATTAAAAAAAAAGTTATGTAGGTATTATTGTTGAAACTATTCCTTTGCGCGAAGGGGGAGAATTGTGTTTTGTAATATTTGCTTGTCAGATCAAAAGTTCCGCCTAATCTGTATTTACACACCGTCCGTAGAAACGGAGCGATGCCATTTTTTTTTAAGTTACGGAATATTTAAAGTGCGAAAGACTGCTTGTTGTGGTGGGGGATTTTAACAATACATGTGCTCAAGGAGAAAGGACCCCTGAAGGTTGCCGGAGGGGTAGCAGTGGCAATTAATGGACTGGCAACTTAGCATTGCTTGGAGGACGTGGCCCCAAGTGGCTAGCACTTTCGTGGCTACCAACGTTGCTTGCGTGGCTAAAGGTAATGAAAACATCCAAACGCAGATGTGTTTCGCGGAGAGTCCGCAGGCCGCCGCGTGGAGCTGACTGAAGGTTCACCCCTGAAGTGGCTCTGAACTATCATATTGGTAACAGTTTGGTGCTGCCCGCCTTTATCCGGCGGCCGGGCGCTCCATGTCTCCGTCGGGGAATTGACATGCTTTGCAGAATAAAGGAGGCCATGGCAAAATATCCCAGTGTATACAGTCTACACAGTTCGGATTATGCCGACTTTTTCCAGAATGATATATAACGTGCACTTTTCCATATTCTAAACGATTTGAAACAAAAGCCTATGCAGAGGGTAAGTTCGTCTGCTTCTTTTGCAGGGGTTGCGGTGCCCTCAGAACGCCGAGCTCTGATTGGCTCCATTGGAAAGGTAGTGGGTCGCCGCGACCCACTATCTGAGCGTCGTCTGCTCCTTTGCGACGTCGTCTGCTATTCAACAGCTGTCTTACTTTTACGAGCGAGCTCGACTTCGCCTTTCAGACAGGACAGACGAAATAACTCGAGCGGTACGATGTGTTTTTGTCTAACAACTAGCAGACACGTATCAAGGAGCGAGCGAGCGAGCGAAGAATGGTACCTCGCGTTTGATGAGTTGTTCAAAGATAATCAGCTAAAGACAGATGACAGCCGATGTAGTGACTGGAAATAAACAAATGCGGCTGTGGCGATCGCTACTGTGAGCACATCATAGCTCAAAAGTTTTCGATCGCTGCTTGTTGTCACATTTTTCTCGCGCGACTAAACGGCTATTGTCAATTAGCGTATTCGGGTATGTATGTTTGGCATAAACCTAAGTGGTAAAAGTCTGAAAAGCTGTGCTAATCTGTGGAAGAGAATCCGAGCAAGATCGATCGAGCTACCCGAGCGGCGTCGAGCGTATCGCGTAAGTTATGTCGTAGACTCGTTGACACCAAGAAGTAATTATTGTTTTTATTTTTGGTGAAATTTTATGGAAACTTATTTTTCTATGCCCTGTTATTTAAACAGACGAACACTTGCTCGGGGGTAATCCGATGGACTTCAATTAGCCGTCTGTATTTGCTCAAGCCACCTTTTTCTAAGCTTACTGTCTTAACAGACAGGGATAAAAACACGCTGCTTTCTTCAGTCTAGCGCGCGTGCGGCCCCGGACATCTAAGGGAATCACAGACCTGTTATTGCGCTGTTTCGTGCGGCTAGGAGCCGCTTGTCCCTCTATGAAGGGGGCAAGGTGCAGAGAACCACGCACCTATTTAATAGGCTAGAGTCTCGTTCGTTATCGGAATTAACCAAAAAAAATCACTAAACCAACTAAGAACGGACATGCACCACCATTCACCGAATCAAGAAAGAGCTCTCAATCTGTCAATCCTCCCAGAAATTTAAAATGCGACACACCGTCGTGAATCCGCCCACCACATCCGAAGACGCAGCACGTTTTCATTTCCCCTGGTAACACTGCCCCTTGGACAGCGCCTGATCGGAGCCGACCTCTAAATCACACAGGACAAAAGCAAAACGTTCTTTTCTCTTTTTTTTTTAACCAGCAATTAGTCGAAGGACTCACGGGTATACAGCCACAGCTGCTACAGCACGTCCGCCATTGCCGACGCCGAGCTCTTTACATACGCGACTCCCTCCCCCCTCCCCGAGGAGGCGGAGCTTACTATAGCCTCCTCTCCCACCTTCACACCTCCTTTCCCATGCGCAAAAGACCGTAATGCGCCCAGCACTTGCAAGGCACATTGCCAAATCAAAGAAATGTTCGCGGAATTCATTGCCCTTCAATGAGCTACAATGAGAAAAGTTTAGAATATATATCAAAAAGACCTTCCGATACTGGTTTAAGTTTAGTATTGGTGACAATTTGCATCGCAATTTATTTGAAAACTCGGACGCTCTGTCAAGACGCAACTTTTAGTCCTTTGATGCTTTTGAAACGGTACGTCTCGATTACCGGAATACGAGCTCCCGTGAGATTAATTTCAGGGGATGAATGTCGAGACAATTTGAATGACCAAGATGTTCGTAATGCCAAATGTTCAGAGGAGCGAATGTGCCGTTTTCAGACCCCGGTTTAGGCCGATGTCAAAAGTCCTTCACTTCAAATCTTTTCATTAATGTTTCTTTGCATCTCGAGGGGGCTTTTGAAACCAGCCTTCTTATTAAAAACTTCGTGCGACAGAATGACGTTCAAAGCCCTGCTTTTTATATCTAATGAGACAGGAGATATTTTCATCTGCTTATTAAATATCGTTGTACAAAGTGTCATCGTTAGGTAATTCAAATGGAATTGTTGAAAAGAGCTATGGGGTCAGAAGGCTTTGGGTGCATCTAAGGATAGTCTTTGGAGCAGTGGCGCTTCATACATTTGAAGATATGTTTTAGAGAGATAGCTGTTTGTTTCTTCCAACACTGGATATGACGTCGGTTGTTGATGCTGTACTTGTTGTAACTGTCGATGTCGTAGTTAGCGTAGTAGGGTGATTTTCCTCTTGCAAATCGCCAATGGTTCTTTCTACCTCGGACATACTTATCGGCTGTTGAAAGCATTCTTTTATCTCGCTATTTATTGGTGGCAGAAGGGTCAAAATCCAGTCTGTGACCCCATCTTCTTTTGGTGCTTTGTGATTGAGTAAAGATTCATAATTCAAGAAAAGTAGGCTCGTTCATGCTAGTGTCACACGTATTCGTATCCTGATAATTAATTTCAGTTATTTTGTTGGGGCGTGCGTATTTATTTTCTGTACCGAACGCTCGTTTTCGTTGGAGCTTCACATGTGAGAAGCTTTCATACCCGGAACGTGTTGCTGCGCCTCTGTAATGCTAGGTATATACAAGCTGTAGCTTACTCTTTATGTTATTGATGTAATCTATAAATAACCCTGGGGGTTCACACTCTTTCAAAACAAGCTCGTTCAAAGTGTTTTTTTCTCTATTTCTTTCTCGTGCTTAAGAGTGATTGTCCTTTCTATGTCGTCCGCATTAACTGCTCGTTTAAATCTTTCCCAATCTCCGCTCAACTCAATCTCGCCGATGTTCTTGAGGTTCATTTTGAGGTAGTGCCAGTAAAATCGCTGTTGGTCTTTTCCTTCTAATCCTAACCCGAAATTCACCAGTCATTGGTCACTTTAGTGGTCGGCATTATAGTGTTCACACAGCGGACGGAACAAGGTCTAACTGACACGTATACTCCGTCCAGCCATGCGTGGCTGCTTACTTGAAAATGGGCAAACTGCACGCCCTCGTGCCCTTTGCGTAGTATGCCATGTCCTCCAAGTAATGCTAATTCGCCAGTCCATCACAAAAATCGCCACTGCTATCCCTTCGGTGTCCATGAGGGGTCCTCTCCTCTGGAGCACATTTACTGTTAAAATACCCCACCACAGCAATCACTCTTCCGCGCTTTAAATATTCCGCTACTTAAAAAAAAAATGGCATCACTCTGTTTCCACGGACGGTGCGTATATAAAATTATGCAGAACTTTTAATCTGAAAAGCAAATATCACAAAACACAATGCTCCCCTCTTCACGCAAATCAACATTTTCAGCAGTAATACCTACGGAATAAAGAAAAGAAATGCATACATCTTTCAACTTCCCAACCGCATAGCTTACGCATAAACCGTATTGCGACTCAGATTGGCGTACCATCTGCTCGGTCTGCTTCTCACTTTCTATCTTGGTTTCCTGGACCGCTATTAGGTTTAGGTCGTTTTCCAGGCTCAACCGTCTGGGCTGGCACCGCCTTCGCATTGCAGACAGCTATTTTACGGTTAGGGTAGCTATACGCAGTGCGACATCGAACTGTTCTATGGTCTCAAAAAGATTAGGAGCTTTTGACCTTGCGTCGACCATCAGTCACTCGCCACTTGGGAGGTAGCGGGGAACCAGCTTACTGTGACAGCCGGTCTTCACAATACTTGGAATGCGAGCAATTGATATTCCAGGCGTCGCAGTGCCAGCTCGCTGGCAGCTGCACCGCTTGCACCCAGGTCCTCCAGTCACCACTTCGAAGTTATCGCGTTCATGGTCATTTCCTCGCTGGAATTGCTCCCCGGCAGCACTTTCTTTCCCTTCAACGTGGACGTCCCCTCCGCGGCCTCTACTTCAGCTGCTTCCGAACCTGTTGAGCGTTCGAATTTCCTCGTAGAGTCCTGGAACTTCGCGGTCAGCATCTCGGCGGGCGCTGTGACCACAGAAGTCTCTTTTTTCTGCCAGGCTTCCTTTTAAAATTCTTGCCAAAGGTTGCTGCCGCCATTGAATATACCGACGCCACAGACGCTTGGGGTGAGGGCGCCGCCGCTTGTTTCGCCTCTTGTTCATTCATCACAAGCTCTGTTTGTGTCTTCCTCGACCTGGCGTCCCCTGCGACGCGAGCGTAGGATCGAATGCAGTTTTGGCGTTCATGACGAAAGCCACGACACTCACTGCAACGAGGCGCCCTGCGATCACGCCAAATGTGTTCAGACAATTTTCACAGCATACACAGTGGTGCACGTTCCAGAACAACCAGAGGTACAGTGCTTACTGAGAACCGAAGCTGGAGAGGCAGGCTTCCCAGCGTCATTTCTTCCTTCAGTGACAGGTGTGCTACCAGTGTCGTCGACTCGGCGCCGTCAAATCCGTCTTTTCGCGAGATTATATTTCTTACCACGCCGAAGTCCTCCTGTGCCTTCTTCGGGGCGTCATTAGGCACGTCAAAAGGCACCCAAATGACGCTTCAGTTGGACCTTTCGCCGATCAGGGACCATCGGTACACACCAACCTTCTTTCCTATTTGAACTTGCCCGACATCTTCAGTTTCTTTTTGGCAGCAGTCGACTTGAGTCGGGCAATCCAAACGTGCCCCATCTGGAATTCCCCTATACCATCCACGTTGCTCTGGGCGCCAACTCGCCGCAAACGTTCACTAAAACCTTAAATACGGTACGGCCGCACTCCGATGTCAGCGTGTAGAAAGACCGTGCATTTTGAAGAATCACTCGCCGGTAGCGTCAGAAGAATAAACCGATAATCAACAGGAAGATCCAAAACCTTATCACCTCAGCCAGGCATAGCCGCTTGCAGCATATGACTTGCATTACACTACCAGATAGAGCTAAGCACCTTGGAAATTTGTGATTGGGCACACATTTTTCCTGGGTAGTGTTAACCTTAAATTAATATGGGTTGACATATTCGTCGAGAGAGTAAGAAAGTTTCAGTAAGTCAAGCCCCTGGTTACTTGACGGGAATCAAGTTTATTTATTCGAGAAATTTAATACATGCCTTGGGAATACATTCCTGTGATGCAGAAACCCCCAAACCTTGCGAAAAGAGCAGCGTTACAAAGCAGGCTCGAGTATAACCTCGTCTTCTTGAAGTTTTAGTATGAGTTTATCTGCTCTGATACCGTGTGTATCGGGTATATTATTCCAGCACGCGGTAATAAAGCTTTAACGTTTGAAATATCTTCTAGTTACTGTTTTTCTTCTGGTAATGGTTTGTTTAGGTACGTATAAACGAAGAGACTCTTACATGCAGAAGAAAAAGAATGAAAAGTTGAAAATAGCAATTTGAATATGAACAGCGCAGAGCAGCGTGGATGTTAGATTCAAAAAGCCTCAAAAGCCTTATTTCCTCGAAGTGGGAGGTCTTCTGTGCAACATCTTCCACTGGTCAGCCGTTCGAATGCTTGCTGTTCCTTCTGTTTTCCTCTGTTGTCAGAGAGTCCGGCTGTAGCGAGTTTGGGGGCTGAGGGAGCTTTGGGGACCTGAAGCAGTCACTTTTCCCTGTAAAGGGCAATTCAAAGTAAATGGTGTATTTTCCGAATACAGAAGGCTGGAATGAAGAAACAATGCCAGGAAAAAGCATAAACATTCCAAATTACGGCACTATATTACTGTGCCTATTTTGGGCACTTCAATACATCTCATGCAGGCAACTGGGAAAATTTGACCGTTTTTCCTGCTTTCATACAAACACATGTTCAGTAATTGTGCACGTTCTAAACAATAAAACATGACTGCATACGTGTACAAACTATATACTTAATTCACGGAGAAGCTAAATTTATGTAAAGCAACCCTGTTCCACGAGCATTACGCGCAGAGTCAGGGTCGTGAGCTAATTTGCCGACCGCCCAAAGGCCTTTGATAAAAATGACATTTGAAATGCCCGAAAAGCGGGGTATAATATTCTCGCAACTGATAAACATGCAAGGACCCCCGCACGATCGCCTTGCGTCATGTGGACGGATCGGGAGGTTCACTGGCGGAATTGCCTCCTCCGATAGCTTTTGGTACTTGTAAGCTATAGTCGGTGACAGGTCGAGAACGAAGTGGAAGCTCCTCCACCCCTTTCCACTTCAACGGAGAGAACGCTGGAGAGAGAGGTCGCCTCCTCTCCAGCCTTCGCTCTACTAAAGTGGAAAGGGGTGGGAGGAGCTTCCACTTCGTTCTTGACCTGTCACCGACTATAGTTATAAACATAAATGTAACAAACACGATTCAGAAAAGATACAGGAGCACATCGGTATCGATCTTACCCGGCGCCTATAGTACACCGGCTAAACAAAGTACCGCTCCTCGAAGTGCTTGCGGCACACTACGGCCTACATTGACGGTGCCTTTCCCATCCTTAGGGTTTTAACCTGGACGTCTTCGGATGGTGAAAGCTGATACCGGCTTCTTTTTCGGGATGCGCATTGCGGCACTGAGCAGTAGGTCAGCATAATCGCAAACCAGAAAACGGGGCAGGTAAGCGAGCCGGATGCGAGATCGCGAAGCAGAGTCCTTCCCTGATGTCACACTACACCTCACCCAATCAGGGCGTGGCGACCGCAGCGACCCTTGTGTTCGCTCTCGGAGCCAATGCGAGATTAATATTACCCCGTCCCCCATGCAAAAAACAAAAACAAAAAAACGAGGATACTTTGGTGTTGTCATTGTTTTTCTTTATAGTTTTGTAATGCACGCTATACTATCCAGACACTCAACGCCCTCGAAACAGCTACATCTTTATCGCTATGGTAGCCACCGGAAACCTTTACCTTTTTGTGAACCACTTCATGCTCATCTTCGCCAACCAAAACTCACGAAGGACGAAAAGATACGGACTCGGAAGCACGTTGGAACTAAAATAACAAAATGCACCGTTAGAAAGATTGGTACCTAGCTTTGCCATATACCACGCATAAAAAAAAAGACAAAAAAGACAAAGATCGACAAACAGCATCGCCAGCCGAAGATGTAAAAGGAAGAAGAAAAAGTGCAAGGACACATCGAGGCATAAGTTATCCTCCGCGAGTATCGCGTTAGGAAGTCGGCGACTTCTTGGGCACGGCGAAGGATGCGCGAAGATAATAAAGCGCCAGAGCCTCACTAGCTGGATTCTTGCAAGACGCTCGCAGGCCAATCAGACACGCAAGACACCTTCGGCTGCGAGGGAGGGGAAAAAGAAGTCGAAAGCGCCGCGTCACCATGGAAACGCCTCCTGCCTTCCTTTTCAGCCACGGGTGACAGAGCCCTGCGAGCTTCCTGCCACGCTTCTTGCGCTCACCGCCATTTTATCGTGTGGCAAGGCGTCCTGGCGGACTTCCCGAGACCGCGCTTAGTAGGCCTAACCAGGCCCTCGAGATTTTGTGTTGCTGTCGATCGTTTTCGCCAGTTCGAAGAAGTATATGCTCCGTTTCACCTTCATACGATGGACTGCACACGACACTACGAGCCTCAAGAGCCAATCGAAAGCCGAGTGTCTGTCACGTGACCTTTGGGAAAGAGGTAGCGACGTGCGTAGTGACGTGATGCGTTGTCAGCGCTTGACTGGCTGGGATGGCCCGCGGCGTCCACTGCAGTTGGTCCCAAGGTGAAACGCTGTATAGTACTCGTACGGCGTGCTACGAGAAAGCCCTTACGCTTTACAGAAGGAGAAATTGGGGAAAGGCGAAGACAGCTCTTTATCCATGGGGTTGAGACTAAGATTGAAAAGAGACGAAGAAAAGTTTAGGATGGAGTTTCTGGAGTCTCTAACGGATATAGACGTGAAGGAGATGTTGTTTTGATGCTCGTGTTTTTCTTCTTCTTTTTTTCGGCTCTCGCTCTTCGAATGAAATGATGGCGGTGCATCGACGCTTCGGCGGAGACGTACTATGGGGCTCATTCCGTCGTTTTGTAGTACCCTGTTTCGGAGCGGTTTCGACAGCGCCCGAAGTTGGCATCGCGAGAGCTAGTCGGCGTAAATAAGGCTTATGGAGGACGGAGTGGTCATTGATGTTTATTGCCCGCCGCCTTTTTCACGACGTTTCGCGGATTTGGACGCAAAATAAATTTGAGCATCAGCGAGGACAAGATGAATGCCTCTCCGTACCACTGTATATCTTTGAAACTAAAAAAAACGCCGTCGTTTCCGGCATTTCCGACATTTTCGTTTTTTTTTCTTTTAAATTTTGGAGAAGATGCGTTGTTTGTTAAGGGCGAAATTTTCAAAGGTATGTCCGCACATCCTTCTTCGATGACTGCTGTCAATGAGCCACTTGCTGTATGACAATTTAAGTGATATTAGCTTCTTTAAACTTTACAAATGGCGACTGCTTTTGAAACTACATTCGTACGCTTCTTTTACTTTTCACTAACCTTTCGTGGCGTGGTTGTAATACTTCATGAACGGCACAGTTATACGAAGGTCTGATTGGAAGCACGGAAAGTCACGATTCACGCAGTTTCTAGCGCATCATGCTAGCAAGGCAAATATATAAACATCACCCCAATCTTTATACTGTTTTTTTACAGCGAGGCTGTTATGTGCGAGAATCTGGAAAAAATGCGTCCATGGATGTTAACAAAAAACTCCCGTTTAAACGGCGCTACTTCGTTTCGATTGGTCGTGGCAAGTAGAAATAAAAAGAGGGGGCAAACCGCGTGAGTCAGCCTTCCTTGGCTTTATTAGATAGTGAGGCCCTATCCCTTGTTATCATCTACGGTCACCGACGTATCTCAGCTAAGAGTGCGCTGTGACGAGGCTGAGGGCAGAACAGTGCCGATCTAACCTTCTTTTCTTTCGCTTCCGCGATGCTGATAAAGAGACTTAAGCTCAATCGGAAACAACGAAGTCGTGTACGTGTCTTCATCGCAATCATATGTAAATCGTATTGATATCGTATAGATGTCGTAAAAGTCGTCGCAAAGTTGACATACAAATACCAGCTTCTCTGGTTTTCCAACTTCACGTAAAGTGGATGGGCTCTACAATATTTTGTCTTCTAGTGCACAATGGTACTGAAGCTGCTGGCACGAGCGTGTTGCTTCACCTTGTCTTCCGATTCATTGGCGCATGTTCTTGCAGAGAAACATCGCTGATGCCATTTTCATTCTATCAGTGAATAGTAAGAAATCAACGCGCTCGGGTCAGTAGCTTTGACAAGCACTACAATAAGTACAAAACTAATGTAAAAAAGACGGCCGAGCGTCTCCACAAAAAATACAACGATCCAGTTACGGCAGTATATGGAGGAGTCGACGGAATGATGAGATTCGTAAACAGGTCATAGTCATGAATCGAAAGTGTTCGCAGAAGGAAATCATAGCACCTCGTGTGTTCACTGCTCTTGTAAAGAGTGTTTAATGGTTTGTTAGTCTATTTATGTATTTCAATCACCGTGTTCGAGGTTCTTAAAGCATAGTAAAAACATTACAAAAAAAAAAACTAGCGAAAGAAACTGACTGTTTCAAAGAGGTGATTTGACGCGCCCGAAGAAAAGAGGAAGACAAACATCACACTTAATGTTTCGGAACAGAATAATCACTCAAGAAGTGCCGGTTTTCATTTCTGTATTCGAGTTTGACGAGTCAAAATTAGATTGGTGAGTTGAGGTGTTTGGACAGCGTGAGGTCAGTCCACCAGAGTTTATGGCAACATTGTTATATGCTGTAGTGTAGAGGATAAATTTGGCCAATGCAGTGTATCTGCTAGCCTGACATCTTGTAAGAACGAGTCTGAAGCAGCTACAAGAAGACGAGGAAAAGAATGCACGCGACAAGAGGCGCGACAAGCTAGACTTACGCCAAGATATTCGGTGATTTGGCAATATACGTCTCACGAGTACAAATGAAACAGTCTCCCATAAACACTGCAGAGTAGATACATCATGTAGATAAGCAGTCTCTACAAGCTGTTAACACCTTGTTGCGAACGTACTGGCTAGGACGTGAAGCTGCGGCGTGTGATTATATTATGTACACGAAATCATCATTTTTAGCATCACTCTATTATCATGAAAGTATGTGAAATATGATTACGAGGTACCCCACCAAAATTTACAGGGGTTTGTTCACCGCCAAAAGAAGAATACTCATCGCCAAGCGCTCAAGCCCAAATATAGTGCCAGCGGTCCGGATCAGATTTCAAAGCGTCGGAGCTAACCGTTATGTACTTTAAAAATTTATTTTTTTTCTGAAACATTAGATGGCAAACTGGGACCCGTTCCCGGTACGTTTGGTCCGTTCAACCCTATGTATTAGAGGGGTACGTTGGCCACCATCATTCCATAGAAACTTTGTGTAGGATATGTCACAAACGAAGTTGAATCTCTCTCTCTCCCCCCCACCCCCAAACAGTGTTTTTTTTGTTTTTTTATGGCAGAACAAATGTTTAACGCGAATGGGAGAAAGCCTGTCTGGGTCTCTGTCTCCAAAATAATTCACCTTTTATGGTAATATGGGGAGGTCTGGTGGCCGAGCGTGTTAGCCAGGCAACACGTGCAACGAAAGCTCCCCCGCGGAACCCGCCAGAAACCCTGGGGCTCGATGCATCTCCTGCCTCTTTCAATCCGCATGAACGCCGTACCGGTGTGCGTCCGGGTATCACTACTGCGTGATGCACGTCAGAGATCCCCGGGCGATGGGACTACAGCCCTGCGTAAATATCTCATTACAGCGGTAACATGAAATGGAAAAAAAATTGCTTTGTCTAAAATAATATATATAACAAAACATGATTTGTATTGATGTCTTACTATAGTCCGTTGCAACGTAAGAACGAAGGGCGAGGGTAAGACGGGCCGGGAGGAGGAAGCAGACGGAACGCTAGAGAAGAGAGGGAGGTCTCCTTCTCTCTTTAGCGTTCCGTCTGCTTCCTCCTCCGGCCCGTCTTGCCCTCGCCCTTCGTTCTTAGGTTGCAATGGACTCATAGATGTGTACAACATTAACGTGTAACGCGTGAACGAGCCCTCGGCTTCTCTTCCCCTTAGGTTAAGGCTAAATAGAATGCACCAAGAAACTCAAGGAGAGTAGGAGATGTCAGAGCGCGAGGACGTTGAGAACGCCGAGCTCTGATTGGTGTGATTAGGGGGTAGACCTAATGCTAGCTGCCCTTGTCTCCACTGCACTCGTCGAACGCGTTCGAACGCGGAAGCCAAACGCCGGACGCTGCCGCTCCGCGTTCTGACGCGTTCGACAAGGGCTGTGGAGACAAAGACAGCTAGCTTTAAGCGTACCCACTAATCGAGTCCTATCAAATCTCGGCATTCTGGCGCCCCCTCCCCCCCCCGCACAGCTCGTCTCCTCCTCTTCCCCAGTTTCTCGGCGCATATAACTGTGCACTTAGCAAATACCGATGGATTAGTAACTAAGCGGCTTCTGCATACGCACGGGTAATGCACTCTACAGAAGGGTTGTCGTTAATCTCGTGATCGCTTTAGCTGATGGGGTATACGTTAACGAGTTAAGTTGCAGAAACTAATGCGAACCGCTCATACGGCTGGATATGTACTGACGAAAACCTTTTTTGGTGACATTCGGGACTATACCATGCGTGAGCACGAAACGAGGTTTTAATGTAGGGCCAATAAACTACCTAGATTTCAGACAATGTGGTAATAAATTGAAGGCTACTGTGCGGGTGCCTTTGTCGGGAAGTCTACAGGCCCTTGGAAAAGGTGCACTTTTGTGAGCTATAATTGCGCTGAAGGCTTTGTGTCCACCAGTGCTTTAAAATAGATTGAGGGCTCAAAAAACACTATGTATAGTCGATTCAAAAGAAAAGAGTGTTTGGATAGACATGTAAATTTTAATGTGAAAACAAGTTTCGTGAATCGTGCCCTCCTTTCCTTACCAAAATATCAATGCACGAAATGCAGAATAATGTTTCACGCTTGTTAAACAAATGCTTCAGAGATTGTACTAGGAGTCCATTTTAAACTCACAAATATTAGATTAAAACATACCTTCAGTGTAAACACTAATGGCCTGATGAGGTTTGTGGGAGCAGTATGCAGAGCTCAATCAGCATGCCGAGCACCGTTCAGAAAAAAAAAAAACAAAAGGTAGACTCGAATTGTATCAAACGTACAATTTAGATGTTGAAAGCACCGCGTTGGATCGAGAAAATAAAACCCGGCTATTTTGCTCGTATCAATAAACTACGCATGGTAGAAGGTTAAAACTCCTTGAGAATGTGGCGCTAGCGGTGGTGATAAAAAGTGAAATTTTGAGTACCGCGAGTTACAAGAAACAGAAGATACAGAAGCAAAACAAATATACTCTATGAGCAGACGTCGACCTAAGCCTAATAGTCATCAAATCGAAATTTGAAAATGTCGGCGCCTACAGCATTTATTCCAGTCATACAAAGCTTATCAGAGAAAAAAAGAACAATATTGTATTGCTTACAGACAAGTTTTTTTTTCTTCATTAAACTAAATGCAGCAGGAGCCTACAATCACGACATTTTGGTTCGACGAATATAAGGCTTAGGTGGACGTCCACCGGCTCAGACAAATTTTCTTTTCTTTTGTATACTTTGATCCAGGTAGCGTAGTCTGCTCCAACTTCAAAATTTTATCACCATCGGTGGCTTCGCCTTATCACAGGGGGTTCTGCTTTTTGTGATGCCAAGTTTATATTTACGGTTCAAAAAACCAGAATTAATTAGTTTTTTTTGTAGATCGTTTTAATGTCTTCAGGAGCAATGCCCCATGGCGAAACGACGCATTCGCGAACGTGTCGGCGGAGTACCGGTTATCGTCATCGGAGTTATCCGAGCGATCTACTAAAACTCTTCATTTTCTCGATCCAGCTTGGTACATGGCGGAATAGTCCAAAGTTACTTCAAACATTAAGTCTGAGGGTACTCTTTTTCGCTTCATGATCACGTACAATTATACTCCGTTTCCCTTTAAGAGTTCCATCGCAGCCGACACTACACAATCGGTTGGAGCCCATCAAATACTGCCAAAAGAGCCTCTGCGCGTTGATGCCATTACCAAGTGAGTCATCGCGCACAACAAATAAGCCGCGATCTTGCACGTCTTTTTTTTTCTGCGCTTTATTGTTGTAAGTTGGTGGATGCAAACACACAATGATAACGAGCACCGTTACCTTTGCTCTTTTTGGCACTGTCTGATTTTAGCCCCATCGGTCCGTATAGCGCCAGTCGCGGTCAGAGATAAGGTGGGTTTTTTGTTGTGACTTGCGACTGCTCTTGACCAAGAGACCTCTTGCGATCTCTTACGACAAGATAACACACTGGCGCTATCTATCAGGTAGCTTGGGAACACTTGGAAGTTGCGTATATTCTATCCATATTTTTTTTTTCGCGCAACATTTTTTTTTATTGTTGTAAGAAATCTTTGCTAGCGTTACGAATAGGGTCCAGTGTTTCCGGTAAATACCAAAAAACCCTGAAAATTAACCCCCAGGGAGGTTTTTTGTCAAAAGCGGAAAACAAAAAACTAAAACTGTCCTTACAAAAAAAAAGCTTTACGAGATTAAAATTGTGTGTTCAGTTTTACTTTGTGTTGACCCGGAACGGAACCCTCCAAGCTTTTACCGCGAGGGTTGTACTTGCCTTATAGAATACACCCTATCTTATCGGAAACCAGCCCTCAATTCTTGTACACCGTGGGGCTTGTACTTACTTTAGAAAAGTGCATCCTATCGGAGCGCCGACAACGAATCTTGTACCGCAAGGCTTGTACATGCTTTAGAACAGTACATCTTATCTTATCGGAACTTAGCCCCCGATACTTGAACCGCGGGGCTTGTAATGGACCTTTTGTAGAAACATCGGTCCGAGAGTATATTGTAACCCAGAAGGAAGAGGTCCTTCTGGCCGAGCAGAGAGGAAGTGGTTTCTTTGTGTTTGCTTCGGGGGAGAAGATAAGCCACGATGGGGACAAAGGCGAGTTTAGCGTAGCCGTATCTAGGTCACAGCGGCTCAATGGGCGAACAGGATGTGGCTGACGTTTTAGGTATCGAACGGGTGGGAGACGCCTTGCGTGCACGTTGCTTTCTAGCCACTTAGTCTCGAACCCAATCGCGTGTCTAGGTGGCAGCACATATTCGCCAAAAGGTGGATTGCTTAATTAGGGGGCAAAGACCCTGAGAGGATCAACTTCTGAACCCTTGGCTTAAAATTCATGAAATTTACAGCGTAGGCTGGTGGTCATGCAAGAGGGTGCATAACACAATTTCAGGTTAGTCGGTTAAATTGGAAGGAAATCAAAGCAGCCTCCATCAGCAACATGCCTACATTGTTTATTTAATCTATCATCGGAAAACTATCACAAAATTTAAGATCTAAGAGCGCAGCTCTTAGGCGCCGATTCCGACTTGAGTGGTGTCGCCGTCGGCGTAACCGTAAGGTCACGTGACCCCCAGGTCACGGGACTCCCATAGGTCACGGTTGACCCCCCACCAGTCACGTGACCCCCATGTCATGTGACCCCTAGGTCACGTGAACCCCCTCCCCACCCCCGATTTCACTTAACCCCTGTGAGGGGAGGAGGAGAAAGGAGGGGCATACCCTCCCCTCAGTACCCTTCCCTCCTCCTTTTCAAGAGCTGCGCTCAAATTCGGCGTTACAGGGAGTTGTAAACGGCTTTCATTTTTTATTCGGTAGATATATAGCAGAATGCGTATGGCGGTGTGGCTATAAAAAGTGTTTTTGTAAAAATATTTTTTTCTATAAATATTTTGTTCTGCACAATTGGTCAACTTTTTGGTCTTCCACGAAATGTCAGCACTTTTTATAAAATACATCCGTAAAGTGACAAAAAGTTTCTCATAGCCGCAATCCTTATTAAATATTCATTCAGAAAAGCGAAGAACGAGCCTTCCTTGTATTGCCATTATCAAACGATAGATTGACTAAAATAGAATTTATACTAAAAAGTGGAACACGAACAAAAATGCGTTTGAAGTGCTCCAAACCCTACCTTTTCTTTAGCTTCGGTGGACAAAAAATAATTTATAAAAAATTAACTATGCAGTGTGAACTAATTAAACTTACTGGGAATATCTCTCTATATGTTGGTGGATGTAAATATGTCAAATTTCAAAATCAAACTTTTTTCGCAGAAATATTTTTGTTTTCTGGGTAATGTCCCCCGTTAAAACACCGCATAACACTGCATGTTATCTCATTGGTAGAGACCTGCATATCCACAGATACCTTCGGTAAACTGACAGATGCGGATAAAAATGAATCATATTTGGCGGATTGCGGATCGGATGCGGATGCTACGAGCTGCGGATGAGGATCGGACGCGGATATCCACGGGTCCGGATCTACGTTTTGCCGAGGCTGCCCTTTAACCTGTGCGACTACACAGTGTAGAGTGAATACGTGAGTGATATTATGAAGTGCATCATCGAATGTATTGCAGGGGCAAAGTTCTCTCCTACATAAAAGTTGCCTATCGGGGAGAAAATTGTTCTTTACGTAAAGAAAGATTTGTTTCTCCGCAAGGATCGCTTTTGAACGTTTTATCTCGCCAAAAATTGCTGTTCTTACAAAAAGTAAGAAACGCAGGAGCATAAGTCGTCCCGGGAAACCTCGTGTTTTTGTTTGGCAAGGAAAGAGCGGAAAATGTTCTTTGGACAAAGAAAACTAAAAACGCACAAGCCACAATAAAGTAGAAGAAGCTTGCCAGTGTCAGATTCGCCTACAAGTATAGATCGAGGTGACTGAATTCGATCCTTTGGAGTGGTGGAACTTGCTCCAGCACGAGTTTTCGCACCTCATTCTTGTAGCGCAGTTCGTGCATGCCACCCCAGCATTAAGTGCTCCAACGAAGAGAGACTTCTTATTAGCTGGTGTTAACTTAAAAGAGGCGAACCAGTCTGAATCCATCCATGTTGACGACATGCTGAACTTCTACACAGCAGCATCGACAAGTGAAACCTTGCGTGTGTGCGTTTTTTATTTTTATCGACAGTCGGCACTGAGTTGTTTCTAAGTATATGGTTCCGAGCATGCAGTTGAGGGTTCGTGTTTAAAAGTGACACCGATACGAGGTGTTGCCTTTTTTCAATATTGTTATATTTTCTCAGTGCTGTTCGCGTCTTTACCACATATACACGAGTACTTTGCTGCGCTGAGTGTGCGCCTTTCCTCTCCCACTTTTTTCATTGTTTGGCCTAAATGAACTGACACAATGTTATTAGTCTGTCCTTTGTTAATTTTCATGTTTATTAAATATCCGTCTGCTTGTAATGGGTTTTACAAATCAAAAAGGAAAAAAATAATTAAAATGTTATTCCTTTGGAGTGCATATCTTTGCCAGAGTGTCAGTGTCACGGAATTACAAGACGATGTCATAACTGCAATCATCTTTCCAGCAATGCGAAGTGTCCCTGGAAGGATGAACCCTTACTTTATAAAAACGATAAAACAGAATATGATAAAATTACTTTCACCGTATTCTGGCACGAAGAGTTCTTTGTACAAAGGTAAGCAGACGAAGATACCATCCAGAGATCTTCTTTTTTTAGTTTGTATTCATGCTTGATTTCATGATGTAAAATTAATGCGCAGATTAATGGTCGAATGCGATTCCGAATTTTGTGGATGCGGTTTGGATGTGGATACAAAGTCTGCGGATACGGTTCGGATGCGGATGATCAAACTGTTATCCACACAGATTCCACGTCAAAATGTCCAACAAGACAAAATGTCCAACGAGTCAGAATGTCCAGTATTGGACATTTTGTCTCGGTGGACATTTCGTCTCGTTGAACATTTTGACCTGGTTGTACAATTCGTCTCGTTGGACATTTTTACTCTTGGTACATTTTGACCCGATTGGACATTTCGTCTCGTTGGAAATTTTGACTCTGGACAGTTTGTCCCGGTTGGACATTTCGTCTCGTTGGACATTTTGACTCTTTGAACATTTTAACCCGATTGGACACTTCGACCTGGTTGATGTTTTCACCCGATAGACATTTTGACCTCTTTGAACGTCCTGTATTTTTGTCCCAGATTCTGACACTTCATAATGCTGAGACGGACATCTTTAGAATTCCGAATACTTACACGCGCCCCGGGTTTTTGCTAAGATGGTAGTAATGTGATGACTTGGGAAATCTGACAAATATTTTTTGTGGAGAAAACAAAGTATTTTCTAGTCGAAAAAAGTATTTGCTAATCGCAAAAAAAAAAATTAATATTGATATATGTTGCGGACGCTGAAAGTCCGCTAAAATGTAACCCTAGCGGTTGGAAGAAAATGTCAAATTCCAGGTTAATGCTCTGGTTAAATAAAAAAAATTTTAATTTTCATGTAACGAATTGGACCCGTTCCCGGTGACGGACGCTATTTATCTTCAAGTGTTCGCGGGCTCTGTTGACCCCCATTTCATCACTGAAAATTTCTTCGCATTGCCAGAAATGAATCGAACTACGCTATGTTCTGAAAAATGGGGTTCCTTGCTCCAGCCGCTGGAGTTATATACTGTCAGGGTTGATTCTCATCGTAATATCCAACTTATTTTTGCGATGCTTAAAACAAGGTTTTCTTGCTTGAGACCCTGCAAATTAGGCGACAGCTAAGGCAATATAATTAAAATTGATGAATAACGGCAGCAAATGCAATAATAAATTTTGTAATTAGGATAAGGATATCAAAGGAAAGATAAAATAGCACTAACTAATACTTTTGATTAGCTAGTTGGTTCATAACCAAAAGGAATGAAAAACGCAAAAAGACACGAGCGAAAAAAAAAGAGGTTTTTCTTTTATGTGTCCTTCTTCGCCCGCATTTCGTCCTTGTGATCTCTACAATATTATCTTATATTGAGCCAATCTTAATGTTTAAAAACCAATGAGCGTGCTTCGTGTACAGGTCCTCGATGTTCAGATGTAAACGTTTGCAGCATTAGCGTTTTAAACGAGACTCAAGAAGAAATTACTCATTGCACGTGCAATCTTCATGACCTTATTTTAGTCGTCCACCCCGAACCTTTCCCAGACTTGGACGTAGTTCAACTACTCTACTCAAACTACTGTAGTTTAACTACTTTTCCGAGTAACTTGGTAACTTTCAATTATAACTTTGTTTGGGTAATTAGTAGTTTAATTCAACTACGTTTTTCAGGTAACTTCTACTCAAATTACTGACTACTTTTGAAATCTAATCCTATTTTCTTGCATCACAAAAGTTTGAGCGCAGAAATAAATAAGACGCTGGCAGATTAAGTGGTATTCACGAACAAGGGGCCCCCTCACATTCCGTTCCCACGCACTTGTACTCGGCAGCCGTAGGAACTGCATCACAGGCGTCCTTTGGCCAAGGTGGCGACGAGCAGCCAAAACATAACAGCGGCGTGCACGAACGCAGGAAGAGATGCTTGACAAGCCTTGGTAGGGTATTGACTTAATCCGGTAATACACGCAGGCACCCCCTCCAGCTGCAACCGTGAAAGACGGGGACACTCCGAGGGTTCTTGTTGTTTTCATGTTTTCTGCCTTTAGTGTGTTCTGCCTCAAGCGGTTTAGGGGTTCCACGGGAGGCGCCACTGGAATGACCTCGCAGCAGGGCGCCTGTTCCCATGGTCGCCTCGTCGTCAGCGCATACTCCCTTGCAAAGCCGGACTCTCCCGCGCACAAACGCAGACATGAATAATCCGTTTATGGGAGCACGTTCCAGCTTCCAGCTGCAACTGTACGAGCGACGATGCTTGTTCACGTAATCCTTCGCGTCCTTCCGACCTTCCACACCAGGAGGACCTCTTTTTTGTTGAAAACGATTTACTTGTCATGCATGTCAGGCGCGTCATTATACCGTAGTCCGGCTACGAGGATTGTGAGTCATCCTTGGGAGATCCTTTTGTTGGACCCGGCGTCAGCGGCGAAGTTTACTTCTTTTCATCTTTTGTTAAACCAAAAAATATTTTTTTTTCAGTAGCGTAGCACTAGGGTGCCTCAATGTCTCGCAGCGAACATGACGGCACTCTATGTAGCTCTAGTACTGCAACGAGACGCGCAGTCGTCCTGATGATCTTATCGTCGTGGCGCGAGACTTGAACCCTTGACGGTCAGGTGCACTTGCTCAGCGTACTTTCCGAACGCGTGGGAATAAAGAGGAGCCAGTCATAACAATCTCAACTTGCCGAAGAAAAAAAAAGGGAAGAGAGTTTGTTATAAATGACCCTCTAGCAGAGGCAAACCTCACATGTTTCGTTATGGACACTGAAGATGCCGACACTCGCTTACCCAACCCGGCACAGACTGTTTCTCAAATTCCACGCTGCCGTTCCTTCCAACGCTTCGGTGGAACGTCTTTTTAGCTTGGCTGCGGACGTCTTTAGGGGGAAAGGAGAAAACTCTCCTACCGAAAACTTTGAATCCACATTTCTTCGTCTTAGGATAGCCGCATGAGTTATCGCTTAGTCCCGAAGGACCAGCTCTGCAGCTAAGTTTCTCGGGAATTCTGAATAAAATTTAATCTCCCATGCTTGATCTTTATGCTACCATTCAATGCTCTCGCTCAGCCTATCATTAAACCCCAACTGAAGCCAACTCACCGTGCCTGATTGATTCGGCCTGTCATCATTCGCGAAACTCGGCTGATTTTTTTCCCAATACTTTTTTCCTCGAGCGTGCCTACGAAAATTGTGCTCTTCAGGTCGTTCATCTGGTGTGACTGTGTCATCAGGCTCAGGAGCGAAAAATTGCAGTTTACTCGGAAGAGATGTACGATATTAGACTGCCAAATGAAGCGGCATTGAAGGAAAATGGAAGGTTCGCAAGGGGCGCTGGACGAGAGATATTGCTGGAGCAGAAACAAAGATGACAAATGGGTTCCACTTAGGTTCCGGCAAAAGTTCTGCCAGTAGACCAGAAGTGGTCGTCAAGCTTTCTTGATAGACATTTTTAAAGCACTGATTGCTTCTTTCAAGGGATCCCCCGATGCCCAAAGTTTGCCCGTTGGTCCGTGCTTGCCCTCGTGCATTTCCCACTGAACATAGCGGGGAAAAAGGGACGGCAGGTGACCTATACACCAGCTTAGATATCCCGCTAAATTGAGAGGGGAAAATGATGCTACCTGACCTGTATACCAATTCGGTTTCCCCGCCCAAACATAGCGAGGAAATTGACGTCACCTTCCCTGACGCCACGTGTCGTATGCAACTATTCGGTTTCCCCGCTGGATTCGGCGGGAAGAGTGTTGCCACGTGACCTGCCGTCACGTGACCGCCGTCACGTGGCTATGCACCAATTTATGTTCCCAGCTACATTTCGCGAAGAAATTAACGTCATGGGATCTATGCATTAAATCAATTCCCCAGCCAAAGATATACCAGGCAACATGACGCCACTTCACCTGGCGTCAGGTGAAAAGACGTCACGGTGAATGAATAAACAACGGGTTCTGCACCCAACAAAACGACTATCGGATGTCTTTATCACCGATTTAATCGATCGCTCCATGAATACTGCATTTTTGTGCATTCATTTATAGGATTTTGAAGTTAAAGTTTGCTGGCAATCTTTTCTTTACCTTGGTCACATTCATTGATATAATGTTCAGGGAAATAAAACGATTTAATATTATACAGTGTTTCACCGCAGTCGAGGGTACTGAACGCGAGTTTCCTGTTTATTCCGAGATGTGAGGCTCTCAAAAGGGGAATGCGCGTCTCGCACGTTAAGCTGTGTTTCTAGTAAATATGGCACAGCGGACACCCGACATCATCCTCACTATTTCGAACTCGCCATTTTAGTACGGAGCTGTGTTTCAAACATGGTTTCGAACCAGAATTTTCGCGACACTTAAATGGTGATACAGTAATTTTAGTTAAATAGAAAAAAAAAGAAACGGTAAATCCCTGGAGTATCCCAGAGCGGTGGTCTTTATATTTAGCAGATACTGAAACCGATCATGTGTCGTAACGCGACAGGAGCCTGAATACTTGAAGATTTACAACCTACATAAGCATTATTTTCATAAAATTTATTAACCGATTTAAGGAATATATGCTAAAAAACTGTAAAAAATGGGCCCCTTTCTTTGTGGGAAAGAGAGGGGGGGGGGCAAGGAAGGTAGTTGAAGAAAGAAAAATATGTACTTCACGGATGCACGAAAGACACCCACATGTTTACAGTTGTATCGTCTTTTTTCCCCACTCCGTCAACAATTAACGTACAAAGAAAATCAGATTAAAATGCCGGTGTTGCGAAACAAATGAAAACAATGAACAAAATTAGTGTCTCCATCGCCGAGGCGTCTCCGATTCTCTGCCAGATAGCGGCTACGCGGTACAATTCTGAGCGGCACCAATGACGCATTTTATCGGCTCTTCGTGGACCATCTGCTGTCGGGTACTCGTGCCAGGCTCCGTTGTGCGGCGTGGGGCACGGGGTCTTCCAGAAATTCAACGCTATAAAATTGCCCCTAGTTTGATTAGATCGTAAGCAAATGACACCGCAGTTGCTCGCAAATTCGGATTGCAGCTTTATGACCTTGTTTAGAGAGCCGCGTAGATAGATCCGCTAAACCAACTTCAGTGAAATTGTGCGTTGTACCACCTGCACTCTGAAGATTGTTGGCTAATACATCATACGTTTACAACTAAGATAGTTCTTATTTTATTTGAATTGACGCGACTGTGTTTAATATTACCGTATATACTATAAGATCAAAATCGCAAACTCCAAAAATATAATTTCGTTTTTTTTTCTCGTTTTTCTGTTTTTTTTTTTAAGGAGCGTTTTGTGTATTGCGTACAGTTTTTTACGAAAGAGTTACACATAAAGGACGGGAGACGAACAGCACATCTTCCGACTTCCGACACACGTAAATTTATTTTCCAAAGGCAGCGGACCTCCAAATTTGCGGCTGGGATAGGGAAAGCGGCCATCCCGGCCGCAAATTTGGAGGTTCACTACCTGTGGAAAATAAATATACGTGCGTTGAAAGTCGAAGATGTGCTGTTCGTGTTCTGTCTTTATGTGTAACTCTTTCGTAAAAAATTTTAAAAAGTATTATATTCGCAACTGCTCCGGAAAAGTATAGACAGTTCAGACTTTGCCTATAACTCAACAGTCAACTAATTTCTCACGTGAATTATTTCGCCAACTTTAAGTGTGGTGCAACTTAAAACCTGTACCATCGTCCGAAGATAAAAAAAATGTTATCTTCGGACGATCGTACATGAATCTTTGGATAATGGTACAAAAGGAAGGTTATCTTCGGACGATAGAACCCTGGGGCGAAATTTTGTCTCAATCTTTCGGTTCAAACCCCGGAAAGAAAGAAAAATGGCCCGTTCGAGGGGACGTTTAAAATACTTAGTGTATACAAGCGGAACGGTCCGCGCAACTGAGCAAAAACTTATTCTAAAAGCTAAGCACAGTATCGCTTCCGTGGAACTAAAAGACACGCTCATTCGCATTTTTTGCCCACTTCTATTTTTCTTCCTTCGACAAAGTCGATCACAAGTCGCTTTCTTCCAGTATAAAGTGACATGTGAATGAAAATATATGCTCAATAACGTTCAGTCTCTTACACCCAAACGGCAGCACAACCATCATTTTCAGTATATCGTCCCATTTTTTTTTCTTCTCCCCTCTGCACATAGCCTCTAGCCATACCTAAGACCCATACGGAGCAAGCGAGTGATTGAGACGGCGGACGGTGGAGGCGGCACCCTTGCTTCGGGCCGTTCCGCGTCGTTACCATGAAAAGTTATGTGCTCACTCCGTGTGGCCCAATTCCCATTGGCTACTTTATTGGGATTCGCTCTGCTCAGAACGACATAAAACTGTCCGAAACGAGGGCAAGCAGCGTCCCATTCGCTCTTTCGACAGCGCTCTCCAGATGGGGTTATTTATGTTGACAGTGAATGCACCAGAGAGAGTGTATTCTGATTCTTCGAAGGCCATGTGCGACCTACTTTACAGCTGGCACTAAGGCGAGTCAATCAGGCTCCCAATTGTTGCAAGTACCCTTCGTACCATCGATGCGCCATTCTCGAGGAGAGCAGGGTGGCACGGGACGTAACGTAGCGACTCACAGGTTGATGCGAGACGTGCATCGGGTGTTCATATCCCTTCCGAGACCGGAAATACACTTCCCGGACAGGCGTCCGCCGGAACGACGGGTCTGCGAGCCGAAGACAGAAGGGAGATGTCACCGCGTCATGGTCTCGTACACTGCTCGGTTACAGTACGTCAATCGTACTCGAGCGGGGCTTGTTCAAGAAGACACGGGTGCAGTGCATCTCTCAGGCAATTCGCTCCTTGTTAGGGAAATGGTATCCGTGCTTCAAGGTAGAAGAGTACGCGATTGATGGTATAAAAAAAAAATATGAAAGAAAAGCTCATTTTGAGGGACCACTGAAAAGCTATACGGCTTCTGAGAATCGTCACTTTGGCAACTTGGGCGCTTAAAAAAATATCTCGATGAGTTATTTGAAGTTTTATTTGAAATCCCAAAGAAACGTTTTGCAGTCAGTTCAGAATTGTTAAAACATTCCTCAACAGAGCAAAACGATATCGCCCGAGTTTACCGAGACCGTATCCAAAATTCAGCAAGGGAGTAACATTTTCGAACTGCAGCAATCGCCAATTGTGGCCGTTCTGGACTAAACACAAAGAAACATTCGCACCCACAAAAAAATTTAGGAATCGAGTGCCGATATTTTAAGCACATCTTATCCGGGGACTCTAGTTCAGTCGATATTTGTGTTATAAGAAGGCAGTACACAGCGTGCGTGCTTTTCTTCGTAAATTTGTAGAGCTCGGCAATTTCCATCCCAGCAGGTACTGAAGGCGTGCTTGAGCGACAATTTCCGCCGTTGCATCGAGTGAACCTGAGCACACGTCAAGAGCTGATACAGTGCTCGTCTTCAATAAATCTGACGCGTTTGCTTGAGGTATTTTCATATGGCCCACTTTGGTAGATAATTGAGCAGGGTTTTGTTTCGACACACCTTTTCACCGAATAGAAGCATATAAGAATCTCATGTGGTTCGTATTAACCGAAATGATTTCTGCTACTCACTATCAAGGAGTGCAATTATTTGCACGATGTATCAGGGTCAACATTGCTCTACTGTAGATTTGAAAATTTATGTCAGACCACTTCTCAGACCGATTTTCCTGGCACTTAGCTGCATTTGAATGTTTTTCTTTCTTTTTTTTTTTTGTCAGAGAGAAGAATTACCCTACCTAAGGTGAAACTTTATCTGTGTCTGCGTTGTACGGAGTTTTTTTTAAATTTTTTAGCGCATTTGATGTGAAAGTTATTTGAACAGCTTTTCCGCAAGTCGTTTACGAATAATAAAATCATTGTGCATCCGTGGACTAGTTCAGGCATAACACAAATAACAATTTAATCAGACGTTTCGTCTCTCATACGGAAGACATTATCAGTGAAGCGAAAAGGCAGCAATTAGAAAGACACCAACCAGAAATCCAATTTAAGGAGGCCCGCGTACACTTCGGGAAGTGGGCCGCGGTTGGAGTTACAAGCCGATGAATCACTCCGGATGCACAATGATTCCGAGGGGTAGTGCACGAAATAACCCAATCCCGAAGCAGCTGTGTCAAAATCGCCCCTGCAAATTCCCTGCGTTATATCCCTCGTCCTCAAGATCCCACGCTTTCAGAACCCCCTTTGACCCCATCCCATTATTAGTTGTCCCGGCTTTTCCCCCAAGTCTCGTTGACGAAGGATAAAATGGAAAGCTACCAACACAGCTACTTAACCTAAAAAACAAGCACTCAAAGAAAGAAAAAAGATAGGAACACTAAAGAAGCGCAGCCTATAGTTCATTTGCGCAAAAAAACCTCGAGAACCTTTGGTGACTTCTTGGAGCAATGATAACATTATTATCTAGCATGTTGAGGTCGAAGAGTTTGCACATTTAAGGTAGTTCCCACAATGAACGTTCCCCAGTCAAGGTTAAGATGCAGGAGGTGGAGGTCTAATAATAGCAGAGATGCACGATTTACATTGAGCACGAGTGCATTAACAAAAGCCAAAAAGCAATGTGCAGAAGATAAAACTGAACGTTATAAAATAACACTCCTTATTTTTGTAAAAACCGATGGAGCCTAAATGACCACGCATCGAATATTCCGTGCGCCGAAAAGTCTGTGCGCCGACGTGTATTACACTGAAAAAGCATACCAGTCCGTGGACCGAAATGTCCGTGCACCGTAAAAACAAGGCTTGACACTCGCGGCAAGCGACACGGGGATTTCGACACTCGGGGGAAAATGACATGGGGGAATCGTGCTATAACCATTCCAAGTACGTTCGTGGACCCCACCCTTTGTTCGCGCGCCAAGGCCGACGCGTTCTCTAAGTAAAAACTGTGACCCGTTGTCCAACAATGGTCAACCCGCTCCGTCTTTGCCCTTGTCACTAGAGCAAAGACGGAGCAGGTTAACGATTGTTGGACGGGTGTGGCTTTCGTCATGTCACACTTGTGTTCTTCCATAAGGCTGCAGCGTTTGCGTCCGGTCTCTCCAATTTACGATGCGTCACACTCTAGACAGTTCAATTTATACACAACACCCCACTTGGACCTGGGGGAGGGGGAAGAGGGGTTATCTTTTGGTTTGAAAACGAGGTCACGTAGTTTAAGATGAAGTTTGAAAAGCTGTTCGAATTTTTAAAGGGGCGAGGGCCCTGTGAATAGACTCAGTAGCGCCTTCAATATACGGAATTGATACTTGCCCTGCGATATTGCGATTTATATCCTGACGTCTCCCTTGTTCCCTCTGCTTACGCGTGTTTTCGCTAAAACGTCTAGGATAATCCTGATTCACAAGCGAGTCCACAATAAGTGTATCTTCAGATTACGAAGATGGAAACAGCGCCAAAAGTACGGAGGACAAAGAACGAGGAACACACAGACCGAGCGCTGTTCCTCGCTCTTTGTCCTCCGTACTTTTGGCGCTGTTTCCATGTTCGTAACTATGCATAACCAACTCGCCCAATTTTCAACGGTATCTTCAGATGCTCATCGTTCTGGCTTAGAATAAATTAAACGGTTATCGGGCATCAAAACGCCGAGTTCTGGTTCGAATGATTAGTGGGTAGACCTAATATACCTAACATACTTCGTAATAATCCAAGGAAGATTTGGAACTCGGTCTTGCCAAAAATTAGCAACCCTATCATCCATTTTACAAACGCTAATGGTGACCCCATCCTGGAGAGCGACTTCCCTAGAGCTTTTAACGATTGCTTTTCTTTAGTTTTGGCAAACGAGTGTTTGGACAGCGTTCCCATCCTTCCCAATAAACCCTATGAGCCCAAGCTTCCTATTACTGTTAACTCTGCCGGAATAAACAATCACAGTAATAAATCAAAACTTACATCATCTATTGGTCCTGATAACATCAACTACAATTTCTAGCGAGTTTTTAAAACTGATCTTCACCCAATCACGATCACAATGCCGCCTTCCCTCCGATCGGAAGATGGGCAGGGTCATCCCAGTTTTTAAGCAGGGTAGTCGCTCTTCAGTGTCACAATGATCGCCCAATATCTTTAACCTCTGTCTTGCAAACTACTAAAGCATATACTCCAAGATCATGGCTCACCTTACAAGTAATTCTTTTTTCTTTAAACAGCAGCACGAATTTCAAAAGGGACTTTCCTGCGAGACTCAGCTTTGTGATTTTATTCATGACCTGCACACTAACCTTAAATGTCATACTCAGACTTCTGCCGCTTTTTTATTTCTAAAAAGCATTTGACCCTGTCCCTCATCAACGCCTGCTTTCCAAGTTGTCATCTCTTCGTCTTGACCCACTCACATTTGCATGGATACGTTACTTTCTCTTGTCCCGCGTGCGTGCAGCTAACGTTCCAAGACAAAGAATCTTCCTTAACAAACGTGTCTTCTGGTGTTCCGCAGGGGTCCGTTTTAGGGCCTCTATTGTTTTAATATATATAAATGATCTCCCTAGCACTTATTCCTCTAAAATACGTCTTTTTTGCAGATGACTGCGTCGTATATTGCCACGCGCGTCGGCAAGCGAGCGCCTGCGTTGCTGACTGACTACCGCGCTTGTCTGTCGCGCGGAAGGTCTAGGTTCAATTCCAGTCAGCGGACTGTCTTTTAATTTATTGTTTCAACTTGGAGTTCTCGTAAGTTCGAGAACATTCTCGTCTGATCGAGTTCCGAATGTTTTACGTACCGAAAGTTCTACGCTGAATGTTTCAGAAACCCACGAGGGTACATAAGGAATCCGCATGGCGAGCGGAGTAAGTTTCGCCCCAGCGCTCGATCCTGCTGCTTCGCCGACATTGACGCCTGCGACGCTAACCTTTTTCTATTTTGTTTTGGGCACAAGTTCGCCCCATTAAACGTTCAGTTTATTCAGTTATTCGCCGCTTCATCACTTGTCATTCGTGACAATATAACAAAGTAGTAAGTGTTTGAGAAAACAATCAACTTTAAAGTGACCTAATTAAAATTAACAAATGGTGCAAGGACTCGTTGATGTCGCTAAACAACTCTAAATGCAAACTAATTCGCTTCACTAGAAAACAAATATGAACTGTCCGACCAGTGCTACCTAGACTTCGATTTAATTGAGACTGTTAGTTACTATGTATAAATATCTTAATGTAAGACGAACACCAGACCTCTCCTGCAATAATCACATTGAAGCCATCACTGCTGATTCATCAAGAATTCTTGGACTTATAAGACGTAGCCTGCGTTCTGTACCTCCCATTTTCCGCAAGCTGGCGTATGACACGTACGTCAGACCTAAATTAAAATATGCCTCTACCATCTCGAATCCCCATCAAATTTACGTAATTAACAATCTCCAAGCAGTTCAAAACAGGGCTGCCCGAATCATCTTGCCAACGTATGATCCTTCATTCAGTGTTTCCGCCTTAAGAAGCCAACTAACAATGTCCTCTTTGCAGCTCCGCAGAAAAGTTTCTCAGCTATGCCTTCTTCATAAAATCTACTACCAGATTTCAGACCCTAAACATGAGTTGCTATCCCCCCGACCGAACATCATCGCGCCTTAACAATACACTTGCCGTCAAAGGTATTTCAGGCTCTACAAACGAATTTAATCAATCCTTCCTTCCTCAGGCCATCAGCGGTTGGAATAACCTTCATCATCCATTATCACCACTCTGGACCCGAATATTTTCTTTCTTATATTAAACTTCATTTTTCTTCTTATTAGTTTTATGATTTGTGTAATCATGAGCAGTCCTGAGTGTCTTAAGTGAATTAAGATTTTTTTTTAGTTTCCTTTGTGTTTTTCATATAACTGCATTTCTTTATTGTATAAATCTTGAATACCCCTCCCCCTTATGTAATTCCCTTCACGGGCCCTTAAGGTGAAAAGAAGCAAAATGAAATGAAATAAAGCTAGCTGCCTTTGTCACCCCTGCACTCGTCGAACGCTCAAAACTAGGAACGCCGGCGTCCGGCGTTTTGCTTTCGCATTCTAACGCGGTAGACACGGAACGAAGGTGTCCAGCGTTTGGCTCTCGCAATCGAACGCGTTCGACGAGTGCAGTGAAGACAAAGTCAGCTAGCTTTAGGTCTACCAACGTTACTAAAACTCTCAGTTGGGAAACTCACCGTTGAAACCTGGGCCGCTGGCGTCCACCGAGACCGAGCTAAATGCGACAACAGCGCCACTCTGTATCATTTGTCTTAACTGTGGTCGCCTGATCTTTTAGAAAGCATGTTTTTGCGTAAAAACTAACGGAAAAAACTCTTTTTGTAGTAACTTTTATTAGAGTTTAGTACAAAATGGGGGCGCGTGTTGTTTTCTAAAATCTTTAGTTCGCAAGGTTTTGCAGTATAATTAATATTGTTTTTATACAACCCTGCCTCAGCGGGGATTTCAGGTAGCGCGTCCTGAGTTAGGCGCATATTAACCACGGTAGTAAACCGCGGCGCGTCCGCTTGGGAGTCGGGGGCGGTACCTCGAAGCCCTTTCCACAGTATCTGTTCTGGCCCCAAAATGGCCGATTAGAACGAAAATGGAAGTCACGTGCAGTTCGTGGACTGTCCGCTGCGGGAGAAGTGGCGGCGTTGGGATCGCCTTTAGCTCGGTTCTCGTGGACGGATCGGTGCCGCTTTTTCAGAGCAGTCTCTATGGCAGTTTCCCAACTGAGTGGTTCTAGTAACGTTGAGGTCTACCCACTAATCCTTCCAATCAGAGCTCGGTGTCCTGACGTCCCCACGCGCTGTCGTCTCCTCGTCTTCCTTTATTTCTGGGAGCAGACCGGGTGACCGCAGTGCTACCTTCTATACCCTGGACGTCAATGCATCGGTGGTGACAGCCGTGTACTTAGACCGGGCCACTCCCTGGAGCCACTGCCTTCACGGAAGCAAGCGACCGCACTATCAACTGCCAGAGCTTTACCATCCAGAACGTACAGCCTCCCACAATATGAAAGACCGACTGGGAGCGCGTGGCAGAAAAAGGCGGTGGGAGGGGCGCTGCGCGCGTTTCAGGCTATTCCATTTAGCTTCGAGGGGAGCACACTTCCTCAGAGCTCAGCGGGGTCTGAACACGCTTAACAGTTTTTTGGTTTCGGTTTAGCGGCATAGCGCGCTTCATCGGAGTCATGCCCAGTGATCTTTACCGAAGAACCAAGTATAGCTTTTCACTATCGAGATTATGGAGCTGGCAATCAAACTGCAATTCTTTCTGGAATCCTGAAATCTAGATTGCAGGAAAAAAAAAACAATTTCTGAAAACCTGAAATCCAGATAGAATTCAGAAAGATTTACTGTTCCATATTCGAGATAGCGAAAAGTTATTTTTTCTTTGGAAGGGATGTGGTCACTTAGAATTAAAACAAGCTAGTTGTCACTGTTTTTGTGAGTTGTTTCTGGTGTCAAATGTCGGAACAGGCACTACCAAATAAACAAACATTAAAGTTATTCCTGAGTACGATATTTAAGGGAGAAAATTCGTTGAAGAGCGCATTGATTGGTTAGAAAGATGGCACGAATCTGTCGCTTTAACAGAGTCAGAATAATCGCCCTGGCTCAGGCCGGTCTCTCTCGGACAGCAATCGGGGCGTTAGTAGAACGGGTCTAGGCCAACATGACTGAAGCAAACTCGTCGCCTGCCAACTCGTCGACGGCCCACACGTCGGCGCCCCATTCGTCAAACAGGCCCATTCGGCATAGGACAACTCGTCAAAGTAAAACTCGTCTTATAGGCAAATTGATCGCCGCTTTTTGAAACCCAAAATATATAATTTTGTCCTAAAATTTTAAAGCAAATACTGCACTATAGTAATTCGTAAAATTGCCGCACGGTAATCGAACTCCAGTGTGCTCTTTCTTGTCAAAGATAACACCCTGCCTCATTTGCCGCTTTCACGGTTCAGTGAGGGACGGTCACTACGTCGCGCGCGCGTATCACTGAGGCACGTGTAAACCTAGCCGGCACACCCGTTCACGGCGCTTCGCGGGGACAGTCTGCGATTGCTGGTGACATGAAGTAATATAGTATTAAAGGGCACTGCAATAATAAGTAATAAAGTAATAAAGGGCGCAGTTTCTAGTTCAGCGCAAATAAAAACATTAGGTCAAAAGATAACAAGAAATTACGAACTTTTACCTCGGGCCGTCATTCAAACGATTCGACAAATCGCCCTTCAACAAGTTGCCCTTTGACAAATTGCCCTGCTGCGAACTGACCTATTCGACGAATTGGCCGTCGACGAGTTAGTCATCGACGAGTTGGCCGGATCCCTAGTAGGACATAGTCGTGGAACATACATGGGTAAATTACTTTCAAAAGGTAATTTAATTACAATTACAATTATTTTGCTCCAAAAGTAGTTTAACTACAATTACAATTACTACTACGCGAAAGTAATTCATTACAATTACAAATTACTTTTAAAAAGTAATGCAATTACTTTACAATTACTTATTTCTGAGAGCTACCCACCTTGGGCCATATAACTTTAAACGAGTTATATGGCCGCTGTATAAATGTCACGTATTGTACTTTTCTTTTATTAAATTTGTTAAATGAATTATAGAACTTAACAGTTTGGAGTACTGAACTCCTACATTCTTATATTCTCAATAAATAAAAATAAATTTTTATTATATTTTTATTTTATTTTAAAACAAGCTCTTGACAGTCTAAAACCGCGGTTTGTAAAGTTTTTGAATCTCGTCCAATCAGGTTGAGAAACGGTTGAAAGGGTTAGGGGTTGGAGCAAACAGTAAATAATGAAAATTTATGCAGAAAGGTAGACGAGGATTGGGAGAGGGAAGAGCAGTGTAGCAACAACGGTTGGAAGTAAGGTGGGGTGAGTCGTGTTAACGAGACCTGCTGCTTCTTCGCCTCGATGTTAGAGTAGCACAACTTACTGTAAGTGGTACCAACAGACAAGCTAGAGTAGAGGGACATGAAGAACTCATAAAGAAAAGAGAATAATTTCATGGACAATAAAATCCCCAACCTTGACTGAAATATGTAAGCGAATATGCTAGCGACGAAGACGCGTAAGGAGAACCTCGAACCTCCCCGCCTCGACCGGATGATGTCATCGGAGCCCAACCTGCTCGACTTCGAACCCCGATGCCCCCTGATGGGAATGAGAAATAAGAGAGACCCCTAGGAACACGAGCAACAGGAAGCGAACGAGACGAAGAGACAGATTTCAACTGCGATCCGAACGAAAACCGACGTGAATGTAGCCCTCATTTATCAAATTATTTCTCAAATTTTTCATTAAATCGTTTTACAGTTTACAAAACCGTTCATTCCGTTCTATCCCAGCCTCTCTTTCCCATTCCTCCTTTCCCTCCTTTTGAGCAGGTTGGGATACACTCTCTCCCTGTCGCTTTGGCTGTACTGCCGTCCCCGTGGTCAGGGAGGAAAAGCGCCGGCGCCGTAAAATCTTGCAAAGTAATTGTAATTGTGCCTGAAATTTTGCAATTACTGACGCTAGAAAGTATTTAAATTACAATTACAATTCTTTTTAGCTAAAAGTAATTAATTACAATTACAAATTACCAGGAAAAGTAATTAAATTACAGTAATTCAATTACTGTAATTGAATTACTACCCAAGTATGTCGTGGAATGACGCTGACGAATTTCTTAGCCGCGAAATCGAAAATGATAAGAGCGTGTTGCGCTTTAGCGCTTTAGCTGACCCACGAGCGAGTCCTCCCTCGGAGTAGAACGAAATCACCCGAAGCGGGTGGAGCGCGCGCAGCGCCTCCGCTAGCCACCGTATCGGCCACGCGCTCCCAGTGGGTCTTTCATATTGCAGGAGACTGTACGTCGAACAGCCCGCCGAAGGTAACCTTGGTTCGCTGGCCTAATCGCCTGAACCGCCATTGAACCGTCAAGACTTGCGCGGTGGTTTAGAAGAGCACGTCGTCCTCATCCCCACCCAACCGCCAGGGTTTTCCCAGTCCCAACTTATTGTGAAGCCTCTGAACACCACCCTGGAGAGCTTGCCAAGACACTACCAGCTGGACAGGAGACCTGCCCAGCGAGCAGCCCACTCAAAACTTCGAGTACGCTTAAGATCCGCCCTTAAGAGTGGAACGCGATAACTTTATCGGGCCCCGTTCGCATCGCCTTTTCATTCGCTTCTCATGCTCCTCCGCCAGTGAGCAGCAAGTGCGGCAGACATGGCCTAGCCAGTAGCGTGTCTGACTCGCAACCGAAGGGTCGTAGGTTCCTGCCTAAATGTCTTCAAATTTTTAAGACAAATTACTTTATAAAGTGAAATCGTTTGAGACATGTGGCAATCTTTAATTCGCATTACATGTTTGCATTCCACGCGTGACACCACGTCTCACGTGAGCGTTGTGAATTGTTTAAGATTATCGCGCGAGGTCACGGGGCAGTGACGTCATGACCATATCAACCAATCAGGAGTATCCCGTCACAACGCAACCGACGCCGGCTTTTCTGCGACACGAGCTCCTTCATGCTATCGCGTTAAACAAAACACTGGACCCTCATCATTCACAACATCAACCAGCACCCTCGCCCACAAGCTCCATTTCTACATCAACATGCATCTTGTATATTACATCAGCTCATAATCACCCTCACTAGACGCGGCACCGCGGGCCTCTGTGGTACGGGCTGTCTCGTCTTTCCGCGGTACCGTGGCTTTCCTGACTCATTCGAGATTACTAGATTACTATTTCCGCTTTCCTCTCCACCACTTCAATAGAGCAGCTCCGAAAAGAAGCATACAAATTGACTAGAAAAGGTTGGAGCCCTAAAGTGCCTCTCCACATCTAAAGTCCCACAGGCCATCTGTCCTTCATCCTTTTCTCGATTCTTTAAGTGCACTTTTGCAGCCCTGAACAGAGTACTCACCTCGGCTCCTACTTTCTGGAGTCATAAGCATCCGCACTCACGCCCGGACAGTTTCGCTGGAAACGCAGCGAAGGACCGGACACCGGGAAAAGTCAGCAAAACATACCAACCTCTCCCTGCTCTTGGCCCGTTGTTCCCGCCAATCTCTCTACGGACGCTCTTCCCCGCTCTAGTGAGCACTCAAGATCGCTACGGTGCAGATGGATTAAAGCGAGGGAGACGCTCTTGGAAGTGCCATCTTATACGATGCTTCTCATTCTGTTTCTTCTCCTCGGCCGTGTCCAATGAACTTCCGTCGAGTTCAAGCAGGGATCAATAAAAGGCACCCGTGTTTATTTTGCAGCCGGCATAACAACCAAGACGTCATACAGCATCGTTCTCCATCCGCGTTTCTTCTTCCTGCCGCTATCATACACCTCTAACTTTTCTTTTGCTACACCCTTTTCCACCTTGCCTTAATCTCATCCTTTATGTATGTGTGTTGAAGGCGACCTTATGAAGTCTCTGCACGATTGTTTTTCCTTTCTTCTTAACGCCGTGTCTTTTGGTGCACGACGACGTCGCGTCGCTCTTTCTCCCGAGTGACTTTCTACCGTGTCCGATGTGGTGGCTGAAGAGCAACGAACCAATACGATGCTACACGATATCAGAAATTTTAAACATCCGCTTTCCTGCAAACGGCTTGGGGCGAGCCAATCACTGCAATCTACGGTAGTGGCTCGGCGAATGGCCAGGCTGAAAATGTGTCTTGACCTAGAAACAAAATTGTGCGCACCGCGTGCCGTTTTACCATATTCGCTGCCACCGCACACGCTCTTTTCATGAGGTGTGAACATATTATGAACTTCCACCGTAGGTTGAAAAATTTGAACCTTCCAGGTGGTATGCGAAAAAGGCAGGCATTTTAGATTTCTTAGAGTGCATAATAGAGGTTCACTCAAACACGCGCACGTGCGTGCATAAAATTGACGTTGGGGGATTGGTGGTCGAGTGGGCTAGCGCACACCAGCTCGGAGCATGTGGAGCGAAAGCTCGCGCTGCAGAACCCAGGATCTTGGGTTCAATCCCCACCCCTGCCCATTTCGATTTGGATGAGCATCGTATCGGCGTGCGGTCGTGTATCACTACTGCGTGATGCAGGTTAAAGACCCCAAGCTAGGGGTTGTACTGCACTGGCTAAATTTCTCAGCTACAGCTGGGAGACTCGTCGCCCGTTGAGGCAGACCAAGTTCTAGACTATATAAACATACACACAACCCAACTTTTTTTAATTGACGCGGTTCTTTTACGGCATTGCTGAATTATATACCCAAGAGCGCTCACAATGACGGAGCCAGTGTGACGGCTTTCCTGAAACAGGTTGGTTTCGGTTTTCCTAAGAACGGGATAGAACACTTCTCAGCGCTTGCATTCGAGTGTTTACTTTTATGTTACTGCTGCGGTTTAGTCTCGCTCTCGTTTATTTATACATTTCTTGGTGGGAGCGAGAGGGCAGTCACTGCTGTAAGAGACCAACACTGCCTCTCTTCGTGTTTTCGGAGAGTGCATATTTGTGCGGAAACCATATAATATCTGTATGCACTATTTTGATAGGCGTATTTATGATCAACTGCCGAGCGTTTCAGTCATGTGAGCGACTGTATAAAAGAGATATGTCAAAGAAGTGAGCACGCAGCCCGACGCACCAAGCCAAAAGTCAGGGTAATGAAAGTGCCTGCTTCCCATGTGTTATCCTTATAAGTTCATCGATACCTTTCTTTATTCATAAGTTTAAGTGTTTTCTTTTTGTGCCTTTTTTATAATTCGTGGAATTCCCCCTTTTAAGCTTGCTAGCTCTAAATGTCTTAAAACACACCCTTAAGTCCGGATGACCACTGACACCATACTATACTTAGGAATTAATTCCCATTTGCTGTTGACCAGCATTCAAAGACTGCTTCGAATACGGTTAAAACAAATAATTGGTTATTTATTTACACTTACTTCAATCTTCAGATAAAATTTTAGTAGAGCGGGATACAGTTGGGGAGGTGAAACAAGAGGCTAGCACAATACAAAAAGTGTAAACAAATTGTTGAATCAAAGCCAAAAAAAAATGCAGCGAAAAAAAGAATGAATTATATGCTGTTTAAAGCGAATAATGACGACTATACACTATTAGTAGGGTTATTTCAGTCGCTTTCTGTTACTAAAATATTAATAATACTAAAAACAGTTATCCTGCAAGCGGTTTCGATGTGACTTTTCTGCAGGCCTCCAGCAATGCCTTCTAGATAAGAAAGCTCAAGGGCTGAATTTTCCTGCGTCACTAAAGAGGACCACCGTAGGGCAGAGATTGGACACGTCAGGGTTCGGCTAGGAGTCACGCTCTCATTGATTGGACACGAGGTTCAGCCGAACGCTGACGCCGTGGTCGTGTCCAATCGGTGGCGGAAGGCGGCCTTCTTTAATGACGCAGGAAAATGAGAAACTCAGTTGGAAATGAGTTGATTTCTTTGAAACAGCGGAGGTAAGTTAGCCCTGGTTATAAACTCTGTTATAGACGAAGGATATTATTACAAATAAAGCTTGCGGACTTTTTGGACATCAAGGTTAATTATATTACCTTAGCGAAAGACTTTCAATCGATATCAGCAAAACCTATCTCTGTCTGGAAAATAGCTTTAATTGCAATAAAGACGCATGAAAGGGATAATTTTTAAACAACCCGCTTCTCATAACGAGCTCCACAAGATGTTGGCCAGCCAGTGCGTTTTGTCTGGGTAAGATTGTGAGATTCGCAGTCCAAGGTGCTTATGTTGCGTTACTTTGGAGATAAAAATATTATTAGCCGAGTTAACAAACTAACAAGAATACTGTTTTGTGAGTAATTCCTATAAAAGCGTTTTTAATAGTTAAATGAATTTTGGTTTTCTCAGACGAACCATTACATATCTGAAAACGGTTAAAGAACAGTTGATTCGAAGCCCTGGGTATTCAAGTGTAAATTGCAGTCATCAGCACATAGGTTGATTTTTACCGGAACCTGTCGGATTATATCACTAAGAAAAAAAAAACAGAAAGGTTTCCGGTGCAGAATCCTGGGAAAGCCAGACAACGAATACTCTGTCAAAAACATCTTATAGAAAAAAACAAAAAAAAAACAGTTTGTCGACGATTTGAACCGCACTCGAAATTTCATTTACCTAGCGGTGTATTCATCTATATTGTTTCTACCTCGTCTAACGTTTTACGTGAAACATCATCGAATGCCTTTGTAAAATAATAAAAAAAATATCATGAATACATAATTGTAGAATTGACTGAGTCTGCGGAGCGACAGAAAAACGACAGGAAAAAGAAAATAAGTCTCAAACACAGCTGACATTTTACTGGCACAGAATCCATTTATATATGGTCTGGACAAGAAAGAGGGTGAGGGGAAAGAAGGGAAAAGAGAAAAACGCGAAAATGATAAATTAACAAGGACAAAACACACGGCACGCACACGAACTGTCTGTATCTGTCAGTTTGAGGTCAAAAGGACGGGGAAGCTGGATTTTCCAACCAAGAGCGTGTCATTTGCGAATTTTTCTCTTCCCCTGGTTTCCCCTTTCTTGTTCAGACCGCATATAAATGGATTCTGTGGAATTAAAATTTCTGCTGTGTTTGATACTTATTTACTTCTTCCAGTCGTTTTTCTGTTGTCACCGCAGTCTCGGAGAATTCCACAATTATGAATTTACACTAGCTCACTTCCGCCCTTACGTTTTGTTCATGAATACGTTCCACACTATTATTGATGTTGAAAAATTGTTCATTGTTTCGCAGACTTGAGTACACAATTCGCAAACTTTCCTCAAAGCATGCTGATGTTTACTCAAGATATTCGTTTGAACTAAAAAACAATGTAACAACAAAAAACTATTTATTTGTGCAAGCCGTTTGAGAGTGGAATACTCCACCGGAAGATTTGATTACTGTTACTGATAATGATGTTTTGTTTATGATGGACTGTAAAGAAAAATTCCGGAGTGAAAATGTTTTTGTTGTTTGATGCTTGTATTTAGATTTTTCTCTACGTTATTGTGCACCCTCAAGCATAATGCCAAGGGCGCAGCCGGCATCTGTGTACATAAATAAATAAATAAATAAACCTCATAAAATAGGACAGTGCTAAAAAAATTGAAAAGGAGAAACACACGTAGGTTTACTCTGCAGTTGTTCTTTTTGCCGTCAGAATATATGTATTGAATGTACGTGCCACCGAGCACTCCCACAAATTAAAACTAGAGGCAACTCCCCTCCCCCCCCTTTGGCCATATTAGTTCGGTCATGTTAACCTCACACTCGCGAAGCGGTCGGTATTGGGCAAGGGCTCAAATATTCCCAGTTTTAATCAATTTGCCGTCACTGTGAATTTAAAAACACACCACTATATAGACACAAACAAAAACACCTTCACTTACAATAAAGTAATAAAAAAACATCTTGAAGTTTTGATACCAACTAAGAGGATCTCCCTAACAGAAGCGCAAAATTCCATGACTCTTCAGTATCTGCAGACCCGATCAGCGGCGGGTACCGTCCTCGTGCATTAGGTGATTATTGCGTATACGGTGCGAGTGCCAGGGCCCCAGAGAGCTCGACGGAACCTCGGCGCAAACACTCCCGCCGGCTGCAGTTACCACGGCAGGCCGTATGAGAAGCCCCCTATCCTTCAAAGCTCGGCCTCGCCGGCGCGAATCCTAAACACCAGATTCCGTGTCTGCGCTCCATTGTGCCCCGCACTGGCAGAGAACAAAGCGATTCACCCGAGAGAGAGAGAGAGGGGGAAACGAAAAAAGGACAACGATGGGAAGCGAATAAATTAACGAACTAAGAGCGGTGCATCTACGACGTGTTAGAATTAATGATGTTAGTTGGAACGAAAACAAAAATAGTTATAACAAGCCCGGAATTCACACAGTGTCCTAGTCGAGTGTTCTGTGTGTTCTATCGAGTGCGTATACAAGCGTTTTGTAGCACGTGATTCGTAAGGTGTTAGTTAATGTCGGATCTTTGGGCCTAAAAGTGCCATATCACTAACAGGATAACAACGGCAGGGCGGGTCTTTCGTATGCCCGGTATCAGGTACGCTCTCGCTGCCTTCCACTGTGCTGCACGTGCACGCTCGAAGCTCCCGAGTCGCCGGCGCGTTATCGTGGAGTAGGACGTCTGAAAATCCTCGCGGTCTTTCTCATCTTGTTAGATACTCCGGTGGCGTTTTCGAGTGAGATAAAATAAAGTGTAGGCAAAAATGAACAGTGACCTTTATCTCCCAAGTCCTAAATTGCATGAAATGCAGTGTTAAAGGATCGATCGTTTAAATTTGTTTAGAACACATTAGACGGTCGTCTCCGAGAGTGAAGAGAACCTACATTTTGATTAATTTTCCCGCGAAATTTAGCAGGGAAACTGACTTGGTACAAGGGTAACAGACGTCAATTTTAGAGTTAAATTTACCGGGGAAACTTACTTGGCGTAGAGCCGATAGGTCACATAACGTCAGGTCACGTGACGTCCATTTGCCCGCTACATTTAGCGGGAAATGCGCGGACGGACGGACGGATGAACGGACGGTAAAACATTTTGAATTGGCGGGTTCGGTTAAAAAGCATTTCATGCTTTAATAAAGAGAGCAGACAGCGTTAGGAACAATGAGCAGTTCAGATGGTTTATAAGAGCAGCTGTTCGGAAGAATTCTTTCCACGGAACGCCGGTCCCATAACGCTTATTTCAATATCACTCTTATTCGTGTGTAATTAATAAAGTTTTGACACCGTTCAGGTCACACGTTCCTGCAACGTACGAGAGTGATTGGTTAATTGTCGGCACTCCGGTTAAAACTTTTGTTGGCGGTACTGTCTTAACGGCGCTTTTGCTACCTGGGCTGTCTCTCCCGTCGCTGCTGCGCAGGACTGAACGTGTTACGTCGGTCCAGTTGTGACTGCGTTGCGAGAAACTTGTGATTTACGAGGAAGAAGAGCAGCGTGCAGGGTATTTGTTTCTTGTAGTCTGAGGATGTGTCTGGTGAGGATATTTTGTGCATAGTATGCAGAAAGTTATACATGATGATTGAAACCTCAGTTTATGGTTTGAAAAACGGAAACCCTTGAAGGAGGAAAAAAAGCAACAGACAACGTCTGAAAACTCAGCTACAAACGGCTATAAGAGGCCTTCATAAAACGGTAACTTGCTCCACAGATCAAAGATAAGCAAGACAAGCGGAGTGTTAAGAACCGAGAGGCCGCCGTCCCGTATTTTCACATAATTTCGCATAACTTGAAAACGTGTGCAGAGAGATTTTGGGTTGTCACTGTTTTTACATGTGATTTCGAATTCTAAACTGACTCCTTTTGAAGCAGGGCAAAAATAATGTAAAAAAAGCATCGCAAGAGCTAGCTGTTTCATGTGTAACTGGAGTAGTGTACGAAATTCTCTTGGAGTGCGGCTTTAAGTATGTTGGTCAAACTGCAAGACGCATCGACAATAGGTTAACAGAACATCAACGGAATGTGCGGATTAACGCTTCAAACTCTGAACTAGAGAGGCATCTCCAGGAATGCAATGAATGTACAGCAAACTGGTCAGAAACGATATCGTACACAAAGAGCGTGAGAAGATGAGACGAGTTGTGCGAGAAACAGTTCGCATAAAAACATCGGGAAATTGCATCAGCCAAGCGTCATTGCAACTTGGAAGTGAGTCCGGAATTTTCTTCGACTGTAAAACCTTGAGTGGGGTGAAGTTAGGAGGTGGCGGGGTTGCTTCGCAGAGTTGTTTTCACATGTTCGGTTCGGGATCATAATAGGAGTCGTTGATGGTGACTGTGTGGGATTCATGGTTCAGTTCAGTGTGTGTGTGTGAGGAGGGGAGGGGGCGGGGAGCTAAAAACGGTCACTGTATGTTTCCGAGTGCTTGCGATGCATTGTCCATTTCGGAATCCTTCCGGATGCGCTGGAGACGACCTTGTGTTTATGTTTTCTATAGTTTGGACATGGTGTACTGGTGAAGATGGAAACGATAGAGCACGTTTCCATTTGTTTCTGGTGTATTGTTTGCGATCGGTGTATTGTCGTTCTGGTGTATTGTTTGCGGTTCGGTGATCATCCGGTGTGGTGGTGGCGACGTTTGGGGAGGGGTATATAAGGCGTAGAGACAATGAAGTTCGTAGCTGAGTTTTGAAACGTTGTCTGTCCCTTTTTTTGCTCCTCCAGGAGTTTCCGTTTTTCAAACCACGGACTCAGGTTTCAATCATCATGTATAAGTATAACTTACACACGCTCGCCTGCACTTCAACCGTTTTTCATAGAGAAAGTGTTTTGTCGCAAATAAGTGTGTTTTAATGGCTATGTTCAAGGAAGGACGCACAAATGTAAGCCACAAAGAAGAAGCGTCCGCAACCGATGACAACATTGGGCGTGCACGTGAACTGACACTGTCATATACACGCGTGACAGTGAATCACGTGGCAAATCATTTGCATATAAGCCAAGGTTTTGCCTTTGCAATAATCCTCGACAGATTTCGTTTAGTAAAGCTTGTGCGAGTTTGATACCGAAACGTTTGTGCGGATAATTTTTACTCACAATTGTATTACGTTTCTATTTTTACTTTTTACCATTAGGTATACTTAGTTTGGACTCATTAAGACTATGTTTTTTTTCGTCCTTCATAAAGGCCTTTTTGAGCAATCAACAATTCAAAGCAACACAAGTTATATGCAGTGCAGTTTAATATTTTTAATGCCTAAGAACGATTTTAATTCTGGGTACTAGAGAAAAAAAACATTGTGATATACACTCGACGCAGCAGTGCGTGGAGGGTTTTCAAACGGGAAAATCACGTTTGCAATTAGGCTAAAGCGATGCTTTGCTACAACGGCGACCTTTTCAGACTGTAGCACCCGCGCGTTACATGAAATATACGGCGAAATCAATAAACGGTGTTGGAGGATACGTGCCAGTCTCGCACGGTCGAGTTATTACTGCTCCTCTTATATGATGCCTGGCCGATCTAGCGCTATACGTTTCATGGCGTAGCTGTGTGCCCTCTTGTCCCAACATTCTCGAGAATTTATTACGGGAGAGGATGGAACGTTCTTGCGATCGTACGGTGTCTCGCATAATGGATTTACACACGTATGCACTGTATAGCGTTGGGCAGAAACCGTAAATTCCCGCAGAAAGTACAAACATAGGAACAACAGCAGCATCTTTACACGGTGTGCAAGTTGTTCGCACCTCGCAAATGTCGTGCGTTTGTTTACCTCAAGTGCGCCCAGGTTATTTATTGTTTCCCCCGACCTAAGCCATAGCCTCCTCTATACTCACAAAGCCTGGCAGTTCGATCGACGGAGCCATAAGGTGCCCGGTCGCAGATTTGGAAAGCGAGGATCTGGTAGCATAGAGCATTAGAGCCGTTTCTCGGTTAACCTGGACGCCAGCGCACAGTCTTTGCAGCGGCGAGGAACCGAAACACGTTGTTCGCTCGGGAGAAGTGTGTTTCAACGTCTCGCTCGCAACGGGGCGCCAGTCACGCTGGCTCCCCCTCATCCGTTGCCTGCCGCTCCACCTTTCCATTTCGGCGGCTGCTTCTCGTGGTGATCTGCCGGCTTTGTCAGTACATAGGAGGCTGTGCCCCGAGCTAAGCCAATTGGCGGCGCGCTTGAGCACCTCGTCACCGCACGTCTTCGTACGTTCTTTATGGCCCTTTGATTGACGTGCCCTCTTGTCGTTCCTATGCCAAAGATTTATTTTGGAACACTCGCACGCCGCATACTCCTACCCAGTGGCGTCACAAGGGGGGGGGGGGGCGGATACGCCAGGTGCAGCGCTCAGGGTGCGTCGCGGAGGGCCCAGACAAGCGGGGGGGGGTGGTTGCGGTGGGCCGCCGCCCTGGGTGCCGCTGACCCTCGTGACGCCACTGCTCCTGCCAAAACATCGGGACTATGGTCACTGACAGCCTACAGAGCGAAAGGCATGGCTCATAATGCCCCGCCTCTGCTTCGTTGATTGGTTCCTCGCCGTTCTTATCGCCAAATGCTACAATCTCATTGGCTGCGGAGTGATAATGAGATGTTCGGGGCCTCGCCACGCCTTGCGCTTCCTTTAAGCGGTCGGTGGCCAGGGTGAGTGTGACCTGGTTGATGACATTCAAGGTAATGACGCTCGGTGTCTCTGCCCGAGAGTCCACACGTTGTCGGTAACTCGACCTCCACTGAGATGCAGAGGTGGGTCCTAGATTTCGTCGCGCGTTCGGAGTTATTGTTATGTGGGATTGGCAATGGTTTTCGGCTCGCCGTGCAAGCGCCTGGGAAAATCATTCGCTGCAATCAGTGAGATGACGGTGAGTGACGGAGCTAAAAAAAATGTAAATAGATAAAAATAACAGCCCGCACTGTGGCATTGAGCGTGCACTTTGAGAAAAACAGAAAAAGGAAACAGGTAGCAACGGCGCGTTTGCTTCCCTTCTACTGACGCGCCTTCAAGCGGACTCGATAAAAAGGGAGGAACGAGCCTTTTTCTCCTTCTCCAGGCAGACGGTAGAAAGGTCTCGCTCTCCCGTCACGTCTTCTTTCGGTTTCTTTTCTGTGAGCACGTCGCGCACGTTGTTTAATAAATGTTTTTGAGTTGATTGAGCTTCAGCGGCAGCGAAGGCAGACTGTAATTCTGTCTCTCAGTCTAAACGTGCGAAACATCTCGGTTGCATTGACGTTTTTATCACTAATTTTGTCAAACGAGCAAACGAAGCCGTTAGAAACAACGAAGTTCCGGAGCAGTGCCTGCAGCACTACGTACACTGGGCTAAGATGGCTCTCTCCGGATTGCAGAGCGACGTGTCGAGGTTGACGACGTCATAGAAATCGCGGAAACTGCATAAATACAGGCAGATTTTGCTGCCTGTGCGCTTCTGTGCCGAGTTCGGTTCTGTTTTCTGATGTCGAGTGCCAACCGGCAATCAACGTGGTTCTGTATTTCTGAGTGTCAGCAACATGGCAGCAACATCGTGATGGCAGTGTTGTGCGTTGTGAGCAGAAGATTGGAACTGTCGACGATGTGACCTTGTGTTCGTGTATCAATGGTGTAGCAGCAAGATGTGATGACGTAAACTGTCCGGCATTGATGCAGCTGGTCGGGCTGTGATCGGAGGGGGCGGGGTGTCGCAGGTTGGACATACAGCTTATTTACAAGGTAGCGCAAATAAAACACAGGAATGAAACAGAGATAAGAAAAAACGCTACTCACAACTAGGTATTACAGTAAATACCTAGTTGTGAGTAACGTTCTTTCCTATCTCTGTTTTTCTTCCTGTGTTGTATTGCGCTACATTGTAAATATGCAAGACCAACTATACCCAACAGCTCATTTTGATATTCCGCATTATATAAAATAGTTTAAGACCACTCGAGAGATTACGGAGCAATCGACCGACCTGCGGATGTTGGAACGCTGGTCTGAACCAGCTCCTATCGTACAGTAGCCAATGTAGCAGTCTTTTGCGATATCCTGTGGTCCCCTCCCCTATAGCAATTGCGCTCTGAGGAGAAGGACTGAATAGTCTTGAAAAGTGACGAAAAGCACGTATGTTTGCAGTATTGAATTTTAGCAGTTACAAGCAAAAGCTACAGTAACTGCAGCAGTTACCTACGTCTTTTTGACCATTACTACCTTCCACTAATTATTTACAAGCTCAAACGCATGATAGGTTAGCAAAAGTTAGTAAATGAAGCAGTTACTACCTTTTTATGAGATATTGACTACCCCAAAGGCGTGGACAAGATGGCGGCGTCTGCTGCGTCGCGCATGGCCAGCGTTAGCAAAAGTACTTACTGTTCCGGAACGCAGGGGCAGGTATTCACACACAATCGTAGCATCGAATATTGTAGGAAGGGGCATGTTTAAAGGTTGGAGCTGACATTATAATGATCGCCGCCCCTGTTCCAGCACGTCGTGGAAGCCAGCGCTGATTCGTGCGCAGCCATCATTGACACAATGGGCATGCGGCTTCTGACCTACCCGTTTGCATTCTTTTGGAAGCATTTATATTCTAAGCAGTACAAATTTTGGCCGCGGTAGCCAATGGCATGCGATGGTCGTTTGGACAATGACGAAAGAGTGGCCATTTGTCGGCCATTGACTAATGGCACTGGCCATTGACGTTGCCGGTCGGGGTTTGCGAGGCGCTTATTTCTGCGATATGAACGCTGCCGTTTTCGCGTGTGTCGTGTGCTGTTCTCGTGTTTTCGTGTTGGTGTGCATAGTTAACGTTCGTGCGCTCGACTGGGCTGGTGTGTGCGTGGTCATGGACTGCTCCAAGGATAGGCCTGCCAAGTTGGTGGCGAGCGTCCGCTCGACGGCGATCGTTCGATCGGCTCGGTGGCATGGGTCTCGCCGTCCAAGAAGCTCCGCTGCTTGGCTCCTGCTGTGACACTGAGAACGTCTTCACGGTCTGTTAGTGCTCGGTGGTTGGATGATTCTTGCCCCGTGGAGGAATAGTGGAACCAACCTCTGCTGCGCTGTCCTCGCGCAACGCAGCAGGGCTGGTTGCACCATTTCTCCACGGGGCGCGGTGCCGTCGCGGCCTTGATGCGCTCCGATTGCAAACCGAAACTTAAAAACCCGTCAAATTTGGGCGGTTTCTCAGAAAGCCGTAAAATGCTGCACGTGCCTTCCATCATTCTGCAATTTGTTGATTTAGTGTTTTTCGATGATGCTGAGCAATTTTCTAATTGAGACTACGCCCTTAAGCGCGATACTTCAACAAAATTTAAAATTATTCTACGTCGTGTTCAAAAATAGGTTGAATGTGATCCCGGACTTTAATAATTTTCCGGAACCAAGGCGACTGCACGCCTTATTATCTTGCGACGCGTAGTTTTCGCAATATAAACGTGCTCCACCTCTCGTGCAACGCGCTGTGTATGTACAGGGTGTCCCACGAAAATGACCACGCTGCTATCAGCTCACACGCAATCTGTGACGTAGGTCGTCTCGGGCCGAGCAAAGCCCTATTCAGGAAGATGGCTGACGTCGAGAGGATGGCTTCAGTCGTTCCAGCCACCGTTGCGTAGCTGACTTTTGTACGAATTCTGTGTGACGGGCATAGTCTTCTAATTAGAATCTTGCTAGGCGTGAAGAACAAATCAGCAACTTGCTGACGACGACACAAGAATGGCATTCTCGGGAAGAGCGCGAGTTCCTGCCATTCGACCGGCTCTTACGTCTCGGTTCGTTGGCCGGAGCGTCTGTAGCGGCACCACGCGCCCCGTGGAGCGAGTGCAACCGGCCTCTGCTGCGTCGGGCGATGTACAACGCGAGAGCGTTGGATCGACTATCTCACCAGGTGCGCGGTTCTGCTGAATACGTTTAATTCGCTCTGATAAACGAATTCTTAAGAACCCGTCGAATTTGTACTGTTTTTAGACAAGCCGTAATTGGTACGTGCCTTCTATGTGTTACTGCATTTTGTTGATACACGTGTTGATCGAAAAATGAGCGCTGAGCAATTTCTGTTGTAGCCATGCCCTTTAAGCCCAATATTAAAAAAGTTAATTACGCAAAAACAATTAACAATTTAATTATCCCGGACTTTAATAATTTTCCTAAAGGTTACGGCAGGACCGAACGACACAAGCCTTGTTTTGGTTGCGACGCGTAGTTTCCGCAATATCGAATTTGTCCACCTTTCGTGAAACACACTGTATATATATATATATATATATATATATATATATATATATATATATATATATATATATATATATATATATATATATATATATATATACTATATATACTGTAAACGACTTATTGTTCGCGGGCTCAATATTTTGCGATTTAAGTGAAAGCTGAGGTTTTTGAATAATTCGCGGGTTCAAATGTTCGCGACGCGGAGGGGATCTCAATATAGATTCCAATGTGTTTACAATTTACCGGAACTGTTCGCGGGATCTATTTTTCGCGAATTGCAGGCGATTCGCGGAAATTGGCGAGAATTAAGTCGTTTACTCTATATATATATATATAAAAACGACTTAATTTATCCCGAATTTCGCGATATATATATATATATATATATATATATATATATATATATTGCTTGTTTGAGATGTTGCACAACCACGAAGAGATCACAAAAAAGAAAAAAGCAGAACGCAGCTGTGATCTTTCCGTTTTATGTAGTCCATTTCTAAAAAAAAGTATACGCTAATCTAAGGATCCCAGTTTTCTTTCCGGAAACTACTTCCGTTTGCCTGTCTTGGGTTGCGCCGATCAGTTTCCTTCAAACTTGCGGCCCTTCACTTTCGCTATAGACGCCGACATAATGACAATGGCAAGGAAGAGTGTCATGTTTACGGCATCCACCCCGGGTTTCCCAGCTTTGATAACACACTCGGAATCTCGCCAACCCCTTGAGCATGCACGCGCAGCCAAAGCACGGCGGAAGGCAGGAAAGCGTGCTGGAGGCCGGGCGTTCCAAAAGGATGCTCTGCCGTACACACCCTGCCAGTAATTACAGTATTTTGTTTAAACTCACTTTGCAACCGCATATACGGATGGGCTATTAAACTTCAGTACTTCAGTCTTTCCCATTCTGTGCCAGTGTGAGTACATATCTTCTCAGAAGATACGCCGGTGTATTAGGGCATTCAACGCAGAACCTCCGGGTAGCATTGTCTTGTAACCAAATTTAACGGCACGTTTTTTTTGTGTTTTTTTAAACATATTTGGGAGTATGTGCACTGCGAGCCTAACGAAAGGAAGTTGTCCTAGTTCCATCTAATCGGCGTCCTGACAACCACAATTACGATAAGTCGTACTTAGAAGTAGCCTTTGTTCGAGTAATTTCTCCGACTCTCTAGTGAGAGTGGGTTGAGCGAGGGCTTAGTATGGTGCTCATTAAACACCATAAAAGTCATAGTCTGGTCGCGCAAACCACGCAGTTTATTAAGGGGAGCGCTTGTGAAACAGTTTTACAAACGAGCATTATAGTATAACCGTGCGACAGCTTTTTTTGCCCTTTCTCGATATATATTTTTTTCCCGGGGCTTCTGCGAACAACTGAAAATATATTTCTGCAGAGCCTCACTCGTTCGTTTTTGAAGGTTTTATTATCTCAGATGCAAACCTTTGATAAGTCGGAAGTTCTTTCATTCATGTGTATTAATTGCCTGACCATGCATCTCGTTACCACTTCAAAGCCAATAAGAGTGCTGAATTAGCCGATAAGAATGTCGAACATCCTATCATTAAGCATGAGGCTTGATCATGTTAAGTCGGTTAACATGATCAAGCCTCATGCTCTTGCGTATTTTAATGAGCCGACACTTACTATAAAGATAATCAAATAATCTACACGTTAGCCCTTCATTTTTATCCTATCTGGCAGAGCACGCAAAAAAGCCATATTGTGGGATGATTTCTAAATTTGACATCTTTCAGCCCTTTTGTGAATGTATGTTGCGATCTGTTCTTGTCGCCAAAGACTAGTATATTCTATCGAACACACTGCGCAAAGGCGAGGCAATTCTCATTTTTTTCCGGCTTCTCGTTTTTTTTTTTCTGGCAAAAGAAAACGGATGTATTGATTTTATGAGTGCGGTGATAGGCGCATACATACCCCTCTGACACAAATATACAGGAAGACAGAGCTGTCACTGGCAAAATGTGTGTTGTTTTAATTTTTTAAGGGTTTTGATGTAATTGTGTATAGTCAGTGTCGACGTCTCCTTGTTTCAAATGCATTAGGATAAAGTAGTACGTTACATGGATATTTTATCTTACCGTCCTTTTGGAATTCGATCTCCAAGCAAAACACGTGTTAGAAATACGAATGCCAGAGGTAGGCTCTTGATGTGTTTAAAGACTCCGTGCTAAAGTTATTTCATTAACCAAAGTAAAGTATCGGGTTACTCGCAGAAAATTTGCCTGATGAGGTGCCATCAATAATCAAGCTAGGCTCCACATCGCTTCCCATGAAGAAGCCATAACAGCTTTCTAAAGTTCTCCGATAAATTATAAGTGGCTGTAAAATTACCCCGTGAGAGTACGCCCGATTTTCCGGCGCAAAGCCCGCACCATCTTATTACGGTTGTCGGATGGAGACGCCTAACGTTTTGTAACATCATCCCGTTAGTTGAGTACACTTTTCGAGTGCGTTTAACTAAGCGCTGAATGTCCACTTTTTTCGTACTTGATGTGCATGGAATGCACGCGATCTGTTTGTTTTACGAGCATGATAGAGTTATGCACGCTCTATAATATATAAGAACTAGGATAATTTTATAGCTCTTTATTTTGTCCTTTTAGGAATAAGTATATGCTAAGACAGATAACTTACGAAGAATGCAAACTCCTTTAAAATCATTTTATAATTTGCATGTTGTCCTTTTTTAATTTGTATTTTATATTGATTTTATTCGACACAAAGCTCTCTTCTACAATGATTGATGTGTTCTGTTGTACGGAAAGGCAGCGTGATGATAAAACTATAGTCACTGACGGCTTAAAGGACGCAGCTTGTGCCGAGTCCCGTGCCGCTTCGCCGTCAATCAAATTGTGGAATCAGCACCAAAGAAGGCCAGAGAACTACTGTCGAAACCGGTTATAACGAAGTCAACGGGAATCGGAAATCACTTCGCTATATCTGGAATTTTATTATAACCGACTACGGTTAACGAAGTGCCAAAGGGAATGGGAAATCGTGATCGCTTCGCTGTAGCCGCTATTTCGTTATAACCGACTTCGCATGAAGTGACATAGCTACGCCCTTGAGTTTCTTCAGCTGGAAGTGACTAGTGGTAATCGGCCCGGAAGTGAATCGGTGCTTGCCGATAAGAAACTCGAACGAGTCTGTTTGGAAGCAATGAATGACGAACTGCTAAGACCTTACAATAAAAATAAAATATTCGTTTAAATACAAACGTGCGAATGCCAGTCTGCCAAAGGCGGAGGTATATATATATTTTATCTCGTTCTTTCTTTACGCACTGCCATTAAATTACAAACGCTCACCATGGTTTGAATTGCTCCCATCTCAAGTTTAGACTTTCTAGTAGTAATAGTAGGAACGTTTACCGACAAAAAAAAAAAGAAGGAAGTTCTAGGTTTTTTATTTGGAAACATACTCAGTGAAGCCATCTCTCTCATAGCCATAACCCACTTTCGGTCTGCGTATTTTTTTTAACGTATTAGGTTTTGCTATAGTTGTCAAATATTGCTGAAAACGGTATAAGCGACCATTGCTCGAGAATGTCGTGTAGATTTGATCTGCCAACAAATATTAAGATCTGCCGCCTAGTTCAGAACCGGAAGCGTTTATGTGCTGTTTCCGCACTTACCACACCATGTCTTCAACTCGCGCGAGAAAGAGCGAATTACGATAACTGGGGGAAGGAATGGGGGGGGGGGGGCAGTTAAGTAAACTGCTGGCAAATAAAGTGCTGGTTATTGTCGTCATATGTAGTCCCGGAGTGTTCTCTGCTGCTCATCGCGGCATTAAAGAAGAAATAATACCGCACGTCCGGGTTGGGAAAGGCATAAAATGAAATTGCGCTGCAGCAAGCCCAGTCTTGGGAAAGTTACTTTTAAAAAGTAATTAGTTACAGTTACAAATAGTTTATCAAAATGTATTTAAGTTACTGTTAAAGTTAATTAAACATAAAAGTGGCGCGTTACAGTTAGTTACTTCGTCATAGTAACTTAGTTTCTTTCAAGATACTTTTTTAATTTAACTATAAATACATCCATGACAACACACATTGCCTACGGTTTATATTTACTTGGAAATCACAGAAAACTCTCATTTTACATTTCGCGGCATATATTATTACCGTCACACGGCTTGATTGGATCAACGCGTTTGCAGCTTCACTACAAGGTGGACTGAATAATACATTATTTGGTTGATGTTGTAACGCAGCAGCAACTGCTTTTCAAAAATACATCAAGTTCCCTCTTTGATGCTGAACACATCCTTGATTAAAGAGATGCTGAACGTGTACGCTGGACGGCAGTGCGCGCAGTATTCAGGTGTAGAAAGAAGTTTTCAATCGTGGGAAAGTCGTTGAGGGTAGAGAACGAACTGTCGAGGCATCAGCCCTCCATTGTTCCGTCTTCCTGCCTAGCTGTAGTGTCCAGAAATTGAAGTCAAAACTCACCACGAGGTGCTGCGATGGTTGGGGGAAGAGGACCTCCCAGATGCGTATACGTTTTTTGCAGTGTTTGCAGCGAGCAGTAAAGTTATCACCACTATATTCGACAAGGTCAAATTGCAGTTCATAGCCGGACCACGTTAACACCTGCCGTTCGTCACTCATGACAGCCTCTCGTTTGAGAGATAACGGTCAATTAGCTTCCAACTAATTTCCTTCTTTCTTGTGGTTCTCTTCTTCTTCTTTTTCAGCTGACAAGACTGATGAACAGAAGGGTCCATTACAATAATAGGGAGGGGAGCAGAAGGCTAAACTATCGGGAACTGAATAAAGTGGGAAAGATCGTTAGTTAAAACAAGATAAAGAAAGGATTGAACACAAGCAACACAAAGTCGTCTCGCAATGCGTTCCGCTTTTCTTTTTAATTTCTTGTATGTAACGCAGGACAAAAGTCTCGATCGTGGATCACAGGCTCACAGCCCCTAGGAAAGGCCAAGTCGACCAGTAGAAAGATCGTCCTTGGCTCCGGTTAGACAGCGTCTACTGGCCGCGACTCGCTGTCGCAAAGAAAGCCATCGCCGCGATTGCTGCGGCACCGACGTCAGAGGCTCTCGTTCGGAGTTAGACAACTCACCGTTGGGTGTCTACGCGTCGCTCGTTTCCGCGAGATGGCTCTGTCGCTTGCCTGAGGAAGCGGAAGTGTTAGCTGAGGCCGGAAAGGGTGAAGACGGGGCAAGAGAGGTGCGCACAAAAAATATGAAATAAAGCAAATGCTAAATGCGCTTTTCCACGCGACTGAAAAGGAAAAAAAAAAGTAGAAAAAAGTCTACCCTCTACGTTGGCACGTTGCTCCCAAGAAAAGCAAAATTGAATTCTTGATTTATTTTGTTGCGTCTAATGTTGGGCTCAAGCTCCGCGAATAGTCCAACGCGCTGCAGTGTTCACAAAATAGGGTAATTTCTTCGCAAAAAGTATCGGTGTCTTTGCAGATACTTTTTAGTTTCTTTAAAAAAGTTACGTTACAGTTACTTTGAAAAAATGTGTCGAGTTACAGTAAAAGACAAAAAAAAAGATAACAACTTACAGTATTGCGATACAAGTATCGCAATATTACCCAAGACTGAGAGGCTTGTGCATATATGTTTTGAACACGCAGTTCGCCAGAGTAGCTGCAATGAGGAAAAGAAGCGTGATTACTTTGCTTTTTATTTTTCGGGTAGCTCGCTCTTTTTGTTTCAAAATAGTCCAAAAACGAAAAAAAAAACTGACATCGCTAGGCCGCTGGCAAATCATTTTTACAGTGAGATGCGTACCAGGATAGGTGCAGCTATCTTGACTGTGCTCACGTTAGGGAATGCTTTGGCTCCTTGGTGTAGAAGCGAAGCGTAAAAATAGGAATATACATAATTTACTTTTATTTTATTCAATATACCCTTAAAGCGTCCACGGGCCTTTAAAAAAAGGAAGGGGGTGGGTGGCGTCATATAACTGCAACATATTTACAACAGTAACAAGAAAAGAAGACAACAATTCTCAAAGATCGCTATTTGTTTGAGGAACTTGCAAGTGCAGCTCTGAAGCTAGACGCATCCTGAATAATAACAGTGTTATTGGGAAGGTAATTGCATTTATAAATGAATAATTGAAGAGAAAAAACTTTAAAGAGTTTTCTTCTCGGTGTGGCAAATTGATTTGTTTTCTTCGGAATAATCAGTGCCTAAGATTATGTTTAATGCAGTCGAACAATGGTAAATCTACTTTTGATGGAAAATGGTAATAGAAGGGGTTATAGTGAGCTACTGAGCGGCCAAATTATGAAAACAAAACACTCCTAGAAGGAAAAGATGGCAATCTGTACATTAGTTATCGTCGGCTGTTATGCATGGGCTATAGCTAGGGTGTGTATTTTCCGGTTTTAACCGAAAAACACCGTTAAACATCCGTCGGTGACGAAAATATAAAATCGGGTGAAACCGGAAAACACCGGTCGTTGCATGTTTCCGACCTAGCGAAATCCTTTCCCCGTAGAGGTTCGTCAAACGTGTCATCTCATGGATCTTGCATTCTTGCACGTGGCGTCAAACCGCCCTCCTTTCTGGGGGTCAAGAACGTCTAGTTAACGCAGTGGAAGCTAAGCTCTCACACGCCTTTCCCTCTTGTGTCTCCCATGGCCCCCTTTTTGTGAAAAAATTAACGCAGTGGAGGGTGCGCTCTCACGTGCCCTTTCTCTATTTCTGTCTGGCCAAGTGATGTCGGTGCAAGCCATGTGTTCAAAGGTTGCTGTGGTTCCTGGAAGACACTGCCAACATCCGTGTCGTACAGGGCTACTGACCTTTGAGAACTGAGATGCGTTCATTGTTATCTGTTTTGTTTCCATGGGCTTTTGGGGAAACGGAAAAAAAGGTTTTGTTGGCGTGGGGTGTTTTCGCTGTATATAAAAGGACCGTCCTGTTAAAAAATTTGCAGACGTGTTTGAGAAGGCACGTCCGTCCCGCGTCGGCGGGTTTTCTCAACGTGAGATTTGCTTCCTTTCGTCGAACACTTCAAGTATTTTCGTCACGCGGAGTAGAAGGCCACCAGGATGGGACGCAAGCGGAAAGTTTCGGATGACTACGCTACAGATTTCATGAATGAATCGTCGTTGTTCCGCGTGCAAATTGTTAATCCGTGCATAAAAGTAGAGCTGCCCGAGGGATTTGTGCCTTGTGAAAGTATTTATCGGCTGGTCCTCCGAAACGAGCGCAAGCTGAGTGACCTAGAATCCGAGTTTCTTTGTTACTGCCAGTATGCTGTGACTAGCACCGTTGATCCAGTGTTATTTTGGAAACTTCATTTACTGACTGCCACTACTGTCACAAGCCTCGCGGGACATTTTGGGATTTCCTGTGTCCAGCGCAAATGTGGAGCGTGTATTTTCAAAATTGCGGGTTGTGAACCGCCAGGAACGTGCTGCTATGACGGATGCAAGCCTCTCGAAGTATGCTTGCATCTACTATAATAACCAAGTTTGAGAAATAGACGCTTCCTCCAGAGAAAAGTGTATGAAATATGTGAATAAAATTAAAAATCTTTGTCTGTGATCAATCGCATTTTTTTCCACCGATAATCACCGATTTTAGCCTCGTCATGTGACGTTCCACCGATATACACCGGTGTTTCGAAAATAAATAAACACCGAAAAACATCCGCCGATATTTCTCACAAATAAACACCGGAAAGTACACACCCTAGCTATAGCAACCGACAGCTAAAGAACGGAGGGGGTAGCAAGTCCCCAGCATCTCACTATCACTCCGCAGCCAGTGAGATTGTAGCATTAGCTCATAAAAAACGCCGAAAAACGCCGACACACATAAGGCCGGAGAAAGCTGAAACAAGAAAAGTGAACATAAGAAGCCACACTTTTTTTTTCTTAAGCTGTCAGCGACAATAGATTGAAGAGGAAGCGGAGAGAAAAACACAACAATAAGGTAAAAAGATGGGGTGAAAATATATTTAGGCGATAATCGTGTCGGTGATTAAAACCTAACCAGGTGTCACGATTTATTGATGCTGTGGTACGGTGAATATATAAACCGTTTCAACTAGATAAAAAGTAGAAAGCACCGAGAACGACAAGGACAAAAAATGAAGCAAGAAAACACAAGGCCTTGTGCTTGCTCTCTTACTTAGACTTGATCCTTGTTGTTTTCGGTGCTTTATACTTTTAATGCGAATATTAATGCGAATAGCATTCTTTGGCTACTTCACGCACTTTTCGTCTATGTATCTATCTGGCTATCTAACCTCTTACGCCGCGGGTCGATAAATAAATAAAAAAGACCGGCGCCGGCTGGGATTCGAACCGTTGACCCTTTGATCAGCAGGCAGACGCGCTAACCACAGAGCTATGAAGGCAGTCATTAAACGCACTCTAAACGGTTGTTTATATCTTTACCATAGGACGCGCTTTACAGCGCTGTCACAGCACGGTGCGCGCGCGTTCCATGCACGAGGGCTCATTCGGCTCTCGTGAGGCTGAGCACGGCCGCTAGCTCACCCTCTCCCGCGCTCGGGAGAGGGTGATGTAGCGGCCGTGCTCAGCCTCACGAGAGCGGAATGAGCCCTCGTGCATGAAACGCGCGCGCACCGTAGCTGTGACAGCGCTGTAAAGCGCGTCCTATAGTAAAGATATAAACAACCGTTTAGAGTACCGTTGGTTGAGACTAGCTGAGACGCCAGAAAGTCTGGTCGGTACCATTTTGAGTGTTTTTGCGTATGGCGCGTGCTTTGCTCGCCTTCCTAAGTGACACAAACGCACGTGCTGGGCTGCGGAGATCGTGCGCAGGGCTGTGAAAGTGTCAACAAATTTAGAATCGCCTCAAGAGTGGGCTGGCGTATCTAGAGTGTGCCGGCCACCTGACGAACGCGCATAACTCCGCACCGTTTGATGCTATTCGCATTAACGTAGATAATCATTCCCAAAGGATGGGTTCTGCTGATTTTTTGAAGCTTTGAACCCACTAGCCCAATAAACCACTATGCTTTAGTTAGGTCACCACGTAAACTTCATAGTAATTAGGACACAAAATAGGTTGTCAGCTGTGCCGAACCGCGTTTCCAAGAAGCCCGAATATTACACTGCCCTAAAAGACTTCCGTTGGCCAAATTATGCATGGTTTATCATCAAAGTACTGCGAACTTTATGGGAGTTACTTCTCTGAAGTTGAGAACTTGGGGCGTGTGCCTATTTATTTCCTTTCTAATTATTTCCTGATCCTTTCTCATCCTTTCTAATTCTTTCTTGGCTACGTCGGGCGTCCCACGGGGAAGCAAAGTTGGCCCTCTTCAGTTTTTAATTTTTTGTAAATGACCTTACTTCGTCTGTAAAATACATAAAAACATGCTTTTATTTGCCGACGACACAAAATTGTATCGACTGACAAATGTTGTGGATGGTTGTGTTAGTCTTCAGGGTGATAAATATATAGAAAGTTAATTTAGTGACTGTCAACAGCCATGAGGACTATTTAGTGCCTGCCGAAATCCGTGGGCAGGACACTTTGTCATCTAGATGGTGGCTTGAATAGGAAGCTGTACATAAGATACTAGTTGCCATGAGACACAATAGAGTCATTACAACATGTAACAATAGAGTCAATACAACATGTAACAATAGAGTCAATATGACATGTAATATGTAACAACAATGCCGTTGGCACGAGCACACTAGGATAAAAAAAGTCAATTGGGAATGTCAACTTGCAAAAACATCCAGTTGGATCTGTATTGTTACCGTGTCATTGGGCTGTTTTAATGAATGTCGGTATGAAACGTGTGAACACATTTTCAGGTTTCGCCAGATGGAACGCGGAGGCACAGCGACGCCAACAGCTCATCACACTAAGGTTACCGCGTGCAGAACTTGGCGTAAAAGGTCATATCATGTGGAAGCATCATGCCATGAAGAGACTGAAGGCTCTTCAGTCTTTTGACAGACAGGCTGTCTGTCAAGAGAAAACTATAGCTATAAAAACGGCCAAGTTCAATGTGTCTACCATATATGATACGAATGTACCTCCGCTGCTATATGTTATTGAAACAGTTTCATATTACAGATGCAAACTCAAAACGCGGCCGGTCAAGTAAACAACAAAGAGAGCATTTGGTGCAGTGAGGGCTTGGAAATGTCCTTCTTTGCAGTGATACCGCGCCAAGACATCGCAATGCCTGATTGGCCATGTGTAACACATGTTGATGAAAAATGAGCTTGGAGTTCACTTGAACAACAAGACCCCGTACGAGAGATAGGAGCTGTCTGCTCTTCGAAGAGGTTATAATTGAACACTATGCCCTCGTGTTTATGGTGATTCTGATGACCGCTGTTTTCTTTATGTTAAGTTGTAGTCTATTTGTTATACACCACTGCTCAATCAAACATACGTCACTTTCCAACAAAAGACATTATCAGCCCTGCTAAAAAACTTGAATTCATCGGCGTTCAATATTGCTTTTGATCCCTGCGCCTGCTGCGGCAAGTCGTTAATGAACACTAAATGCAACAACGGCCTAAGCCTTGGGGCACATTTGATCAGGATACGAATGGCCCAGAAAAAGAATATAAAAAATTAACTTCATTCTGGCGTTTTTCCAAGTCGCTTGCAAACCACGAACAGTAAGTAAAGCATAAGCCATATTGTTTTTTTTAAGTTTGACAAAACTATGTTGTTTGAAACCCTGTCGAAAGATTTCGACATTTGGAAATAAATAGTGTCAACTTGACCACGGCTGGCTACCAGATGGACCGTATATTCTAGGAACACATTCACATTTGTCTTGATTGATCTAAATTTCAGGAAGCCATATGCTGCAATGGTGATATTTTCTGTTTAAAATAAAAATGCAGACGTTCATGTATGCCGATTTTGAGAACTTTCGAGAAACTGCACAAAACTGACACTGGGCGAACGTTGTTGACATCGCAGAGATCGCAAGATTTGAATATTGGGGCGATTACAGACCTTTTCTACCGAGAAGGAAACACCGCACCACAATGACAAATTGTACAAGCGAGTTCAAGCGGGAACAAAGATTTCGGCGTATCCCTTGATAATGAAGTTGGGAATACCGTTGCAACCTGTGGAACGCTTTGACTTCAGCCTACGCAAAGAAAGACTTAACTAATTTTCCGTTGTACATTTATAAACCAAACAGTCAGAACTCTCCTCAAAGCTGAAAACTGCAGGCGTGCTGTCCAACTGCAGAGAAGTGGAGCTGAAATTCCGAGCGAACACTTCGGACGCTTCTTAGATATGCAACAAAGATTGCCGTCCATATTCAGCACCGTGGCGCTGACATTGTCCTTACCTGTACGCGCGTGACACCAAAAACATTGCGGTTGCTCTTTAAAGTCTTGTTCTAAACGATCCTGGTAAAGTCTTTTGTCACGAGGAAGATTTTTTTAACTATTGTTCTATAGATTGAGAATTGGTAGTACCTATACTCGCAATTCAGTTGCTGATATAGATTATGGTAGCGTGGCTTCTTGTGCATGTAATATTTCAAATCTGCAGAAAATCAACTAGGTAATTTAAACTTTTTTGGACACACTTTGGGTATAAACTTGTTCATAGCTTTTTGTAGAATCGTCGTCAGCTTATCAACGAAAACGTCGACGTTCGTAATGCTGAATAAATCAGACCAGCATGGCTGTGCAGACGACCGTATAGCCGCGCGTAATCACCATACGTTCATTTAAACGTCACCACTGTTCGCATTGAGTCCGCACTCCTTTAACCCTACTCCGACGCTCCGACAATATTAGGAAAATTCCAAGATCGGACTACTAGATAAATCCTGGAAGCGATTATAATAAAAAAGAGTGTTTTGTCAGCAAGCCATCGATTACGATATGTGAGAAGGAGGTGCTTTTTCTTGACAGTCCATTTAACGACTAAATGTTGCTTGAACCTGAGATTTTTCCGGCATTTATGCCCTTATAGAACTTTTGTGTTCTTAGTTTATTAACATTCTTTTTTTACATATTCATGGTGTGAATGTATTGTGCTTCATTCTTTTCTGCCTTTTTCATGTATGAGCGTTGTTTTCTTCTTCCTCTCATAAATATCAGTTGCGATCAGCGCCTGTGTGTTCTATGCATTTCTCTTCCTGGTCCTGTTCTTTGTGTGCTGCTTTTTTTATCGTACTTCAGAATCTGACCGTCGACGTTCACGCTAAACAGGTAGTGGTGATTAAATTGCGAGATTTAGGGCACGTGCACTCCGCCTACATATCGCGGTGGTTATAGGCCCGCGTTCTACTTCCCAGACGGACAATTTCTAGGTCCGCACCTCAGTACCAAAGTTGGCGCGTCGCCGTCTGCATGATATGTACTTAACGTACTCAACTTTGCAGATAATTTGTCTTATGGACGAAAAAGCAGCACAAGGACGAATAGAAATAAATTAATAAGAAAATGAACTTGGCATCGTAAGTTGGCAACGTGGGAAAAGCTGTCTCGCAATAAAAAAAAATGCGTTCTCGTTTTCTTTTGTTTTTTTAGTGTGCTACGAGAACGGTAGGAAACGGGCGCCAGTCCCCAGATTAATTTTTGAGGAAGGCCCCTGCCATTAATTCAAAGTAATTGCTTTCCACCCTTAATATGAAGATGGACGACGTCGGTTGCAATTAAACTTTGTCGGAAACATGAAGTCGCTTCCTCCGCAGCATGGCACTGCCGCCCCACGGTGTGACGTATACTAGTGTCGCGTGCGAGAAGCTCGGGCGCTCTCCTCATTACGTTAAGTTTATTACTTCAATATTCATTAGGATGGCCAAAGACAGGCGTCTCGTTTAGTCAGAGCCTTTAGAACAGCCCAATAAACAACACGAGATTTCCAACGGAGGCTGCATGTTATTATGCTAAATGGAAATGAATGCTGCAAACTTATGAAACGTTTTCATTTTTTTATTAATATGTTTGCACGTCTGGGCGATATTCAACGACTGCCAAGCTAGTACCCCTTAGGAGTAGCGGAATATATGTTTTCTTTAAACCTGCTTTGAGGGCTTCATATTTCAAGCCAGCGGGATTCTGTTAACGTTTGCGGTGCTGGTACAATAGGCGACCTAACAAGCGCTCACAGAAGTTTGAGCTTTCATCATTACACAGGGCGTGACTTGTTAAATGTTCACTCAGCCCATTCGAAGTTTGTAAAGAGGGGAATTGCCTCCCGTTGCCTTGCTGCCTCTTTGAAGAAATCCTGCCCTCACAAGAGAGAGCTCTCGTTTGCGCTCAAAGTAAGTTAGATTGCAGGATGTTGGTTTCCCATTCTGTATTCTTTACGGTGTTGCAGAGGTTTTGGTAAAAAAGCTGAAGAGCTCCGCTGAGGAGAGCAGGCTTAGAGGGCGAGGCGAAAGGTCAGACCTGTTGTCATGCCATATGTGCACAAGGTTTCTCATAACCTGAAAAAGGTGGCGAATAGGTTTAGCATTCCGGTGCTTTTTTCCGCGCGAAACAAGCTTTCTAATATATGTAAAAGAATAAACAAAAAAGGAGTCAGGAGATGCGGGGGAGTGTGCATGAAACGTCATGCCACTACGTTTAGTGAGTGCTCCATGGGGGTCACATATGAAGTTTCCTTGTCATGTGGCAGGGTTTACATGGGCCAGACGGGGAGGCGCCTCAATTATAGGATACGAGAGCACTCACCTGCCACCATGCGATCCCCGTCTGGCCATTTGGCTGTGCACTGTGATAGATGGGAATGCCAATCGGAGTTCCATAGAACTAAGGTTGCGGGAAGATTCAAAACGCAACTGGAACGTGAAATGCATGAGGGCTTTATGATAAGGGCCCATGGTCCGAATGTTTGCATCAGCGCTCTCTCTATCGCCCTCTTTGATAAGGAGCAGGCCTTTATCAGTCAAGCTTCAGACACCCATCAGTGAAGTCTGGCTTCTGTTTTTTTTATATCTAAATGTATTCTTTGTGCACATGTGCGGTATTAAAATTTTTATGTGCGTGTTCTATTAAAATTCAGTTGCAAGTTACGCCCTGCCCTGTTTTATTGGCGTATTTCCCATCATCCGTTCTCTGGCATTCTTCTTTGGCTAATGCAGCAATCTCATTAGATGCAGATGGACAATAAAAGGCTTAAGACCCGCCAGGCTTTGCGTTTATTAAATTGTCCGTGAGTATAAGCGGCATCATGCACTCCAGTAGAAGCAATTGGGTTCCCGACTGGCAACGGAGAATAGCAGGGCTAAATTTCTCCTTTCGTACGCCGGGCTGGCACTTGCTTCAAGGTTAAACCATGAGATTGCTACATATCCCAGCTTAGTTTCGCGCAAAGTGCGCCCGTCGGCAGGGATCTCGCCGGCAGTAGCCAGGACTGCCGTACCGAATAAACGTCATCCTCAGTCCTGGCCATACTGCAACGCATAACCGATGAATCCCATTGTTTCTCTGCGAGGCTCGTTCCCTCGGGAGAGGTAGGAAGGGAATTGGCACACGCTATGTAGACCTTGCAGTGCTCAGATGCCTACTGAGGAATCCAATCCGCACTAAGCCTTTCTTCGGCAGCTTTTTTCCCAAATGCCCCGTATCTCACGCGTGGAGGAGAAAAGCTATTCTAGACTTTCGATTTTGCGCATGAATTGCTTCCTTTTTGCAGAGATAACCAACGGGAATCCTATCGTTCAATAGGGTGACTAGTGTTTCGTGAGAAGAATACAGGGTAGGAGGGGATGCGATTAGTATGATACCTATCTCAGCATTCTATCATCCGCTTGATACCAGGCCATTGCATCAGTATTAAGCACGTTGTTGTGACAGGTTCTTAAGGTGCTTTGGGTTCTCTGATTGCGTTTTATTCTGCATTGATGAATGTATGTGTAATATGCCTTGTGAGGATCAGGCGTGAGTTAAACAGTTTAAAGAGGCGTGAGCCTACTGGCTCACGCTTCTTTAAACAAAATGGACGAATCGGCAGACAACACTAAGAAATAAACAAAACGCAATTACACGCTATTTTGAATGAGAAACTTATGCAAAATTAAAAAGAACCCATTTTTTTATATTGTTGTTGTGCGTTCGTAATTTAACAGCTATCAAGTTTCGCAAAGAAACACAAAAGTTAAAATGTTTCAACCCTGATAGAAAAAAGCGATACAGGAATCATCTTTCCGTGATGTCAACTAAACTATTTAACTGAAAAATCAAATAATTATATTAACTCCAATGTACAATCACTGGTCAATATAATAATGTCGAAGGTTCATTGTATACTAAGAGTTCGCACTAAATGTGCGTAATATCTGGGTTTTTGTTTTTGTATTTACTGAAAATATTAGGATTTTCTCACCCAATGTTTTTTGGTAAACTCGCTTTTCACCACAACACACCGAAGTTCTAAATATCAAAAACGAAATGCTCGGGCCATGCCACGCCTTACGTTTATTAAGTTGTCAGGAACTACGGCTGCTTCAGATTAACTTTCAGAGTTTTTGCGTCCCAGACTTCGCCAACCCCGGAGCCAGTTTCGACTCAAGAAGAGCGTAAAACTCTCATCAGGCAATCTTAATTTCAAACTCCCTTAAGACTTTACTGTGTATACGTTCACTCCGCCAAACAAGGTGCCGCTCTCCGCCCGGATAGCGTAACGTCTCTCAAGGGAGCCATAAAGACCGCGCAAATATAAAAATAAAAAAACAAAAAAATAGACGGATGCAAACAACGACCCAGTGCTCTGAAAGTAATTTGGGTTTAACTCGGGCCGTATGCGAGTCCAAGCACGCAGTGCCGTGCAATGGTATGTGTACGTCGCATGTTTCGCGAAGCAGGGCGCCGAAGCGCCTGGCTGGGGCACATTCCGCCGAGAATTCTGCAGCTCACTGCTGATAAAGTTGCGCACGAAAGGCGTTTTTTTCCCCCAAATGGGCTTCTTCACGAACTGTGGTGATTGTGTGTTGTTGGGAGTAAGCAAACGAGCGTTCGCCATGCGCGCGCTTACGCTTTTTCAGGTCAAGAAGTGCCAGAAACTGGCAAACCCACACGCGAATAGAGTAAATAATTTTGTTGTGTGTATGTTTAGACAGCTGGAAGTTAGTCAGCCTCAATGGGCGTCTTGTTGTCTCCGCTGTAAATGAGAAATTTAGCCAGTGCAGTACAGCCGCCAGCCTGGGGGCCCTTGACCTGCACCGCGTAGTAGTGACACACGACCGCACGCCGGTACGATGCTCATCCCGATCGAAACGGGCAGGGTCGGGAGTTGATTTGATTTTATGTAATTTGAAGTACTATGCGACTTTCGGTTCATTATGAAGAGAAAAAGCAGAATATATACAAATATACAAGAAGATATTCAGTCATGTGTGCAAACAATTTAGGTAAATATTTCTTTCAGTTGGAGTTTATATAATTGGGGATAATTGTCACAACGTACTCGGACAGAGCGATCCACTCACTAATTGTTTGACAAAAACATGAGTATTTGAAGGCATTATTCTTGTACTGGTATGAAGAAGATGCTTTAGTGTTGCTTGTGCTCCGGGAGTGCGATATGACTAATGTTGCAGGTATGACTCAGGATATAACATTTTTTTACAGGCCATTTGAAAGACAAAATGTCGTCTTAGCCGACTGCTATATTGGGGTCAAGTAAAACAGGTAAAAGGGAGGCGTAGCAATGAAATAAAGGGTTTAAATGTTTGCGATGATTTTTAGAGGAATCACATTGCTAGACCGTGCATCAGACGTTTCTATTAAAACCCCCACCTTTCCTTGTAAAGATATATGATCTATCACATGTTATTTTTGGCGTCTTGTCTTCGTCTCTGAAGCTAATTGTCACGCCTCCTCCAAATAGGTTTTTTTTGTTTCATTTTGTCATTTACTCCCATTTCATCGCTACGGTCCCTTGATTTGCTCCTTTGTCTTAAAATGCACAAAGACTCTACCGCCGCGTCCCACATGGAAGTCAAGGTTCGAACACATTTGCTTTAACCAATCGAAAATCACACGAAATTCGAAGCATTTTTAGTTCGTCCAACGCTAATTCTAAAAATCTAGAGAATTTACTACAAGTAAATTGAGATTCTGCTTTTTTTTTTCTTAAGTCGTATTTGCGAATATTTATGGTTTAAGCTTCGATAGGTTGGTTGTTTAACACGAGTAATGTGGAATTATTTTCTTCCGAACTTAATTTTGCACGATTATCAGTTGGTTTCTCGCACATGCGTGCAAGATTGGCACTCCTGGAAATTCCTCTGCCAAGATCGATTTTCCTGACTCGGCTGGTTATTCTAGCACGAAATCGTTGGCGTTCTACACTGCACTTTCATTATGCCTTGTATATGCTGTGCTTGACTAATTTCTTCTTATATTTGAGTTCTCCTTTTATTTTAATGTATATAATTTTTGGTGGTGGTATGCGGACGTCTGCTGCAGATAAGAAATTGAATGACAGTAAACCAGAAAATATAAAATAATAACTTTCCGCGGGAAGCATGGTCGCGAGCGCGCAGCTAAAAAGCAAAGCCCTGCATATTTGTCCCTGCGCTCGCAAAAACAAGAATTGATTGCATTCTGTTGTTAATAGGTTCCAAAAAGGTGTCGCAACTATTTCACCGTCTTCATTCGCGGCATGCGCGTTGCATACCATATTAGTACCACACGTGATGCTCTCCTGTCTCGCGCGTATATTTTCCTTTCTATATCATTCTACGCATAAAATTATTTGGTGCTTGAACGCCACACGAGTCGTCGGCTGTTGTCTGACAGCACCGTAAGGAATCTGGATCTTCAATATTATTCCGCAAAGCGCTTGGGACTGCTAATCGCTGCATTCCTACAGTGGGATATATTCGAAAGACAAAACTGCTAATATAAGATTACAAAAAAAAAAAACAGCCTGCGTTGTGGCAGTGAGCACGATGTTCCACCATATGATCATGTGCCACAGAGCAACCCGTTTTCTTAGGTCTAAATATTTTTAGCCTCCCAAGTGCTTCCTAAGTGCTTCGCGCGACAAACCACTCTTCCAAGTGCTTTGTGGGACAGCCGGCACCTTAGACGTTTTTTAGAGCGCAGCTCTTAGGCGCCCGTTTCCGGCTTGAGCGGCGTCGGCGTCACCGTCCGCCTAACCGTAACGCGTCGGCGTAACGTGTCGGCGTCGCCGTCGGCGTAACCGCGCGGTGCATTATGGGAAACGCCCCATAATGCACCGCGGTGACGCGCGCGTTGCATTATGGGACGTTTCCCATAGTGCACCGCGCGGGAAAGAGGAGGAGGAGGAAGGGGGAGGGGAAGGGAAGAAGGAGGGAGGAGGAGGAGGAGGAGGAGGAAGGAGGAGAGAGAGCGGGAGGAGGAAGAGGGAGGAGGAGGAGAAGAGGGCAGGAGGCGAGGAGCATGGGAGGAGTAGACGAGGACGAAGGAGGAGAGGGTACGGATGAGGAAGAGGGGCATACCGTCCCCTCCGTACCCTCTCCTCCTTCTCCTCAAAAGCTGCGCTCTAATTCGGCATTACAGGGAGCTGTAAACGTCTTTCATTTTTTTTTTGAGTGTGTGATTTTTGGCAACTTTTACCGAGTACCATCTTATACGCCCCCCCCCCCCGCCACGAACCACCAAAAAAAAATGAAGAAAACAAGAAGAAAACTCATGATCCATGTAAGCATGATGACGGTATGCTCTGCACCCGTGCGCACATCGTGCTTTTGTTTCCCCCTACCTTAACCAATGGCGGCGCGCGCTAGGCTGCCTCGTCATCGAGCGTTCCCTGCGCCTTCTCTATCTTGCCCTTTGATTGACGTGGTCCTCCTGGCGTTTCGATGCGCCAAAGACAGGTTTTGGAACGCTTGCTCGCCGTATAGTCACTGTCCCACGCATCGAACCATCGCTCCTCAGCCAATCAGGACGTGGCATTTGCTTCTTAAGAACGCCGAAAAGCGAATCTGGCGGAGCAAGCAGTGTGAACATCATAATTCCGTGCTCTGCGTTTCTTAAAGCATCAGTGACTATTGTCGTTGGCGGTTGTAAAGAAGGGTTACTCCGGCGTTTTGTTCCCATTTTCCGCGATTTGCCTCGAAATTTGCTACACACACACCCACAAACATCCCCGAAATAGTAGCCTAAATATTAGGCCAATATAAATATTTTTCGCGAAGTTATCGAATTTGTAATTTTTGTCTTCACCGTGTTTTTCAAAGTGAAAATTTCTACTGGCAACAATGAAATTTTAGTTAAAATATTTGGGGTAACGAAACAAAACAAAAAAATCACCTGGTGTACCTCTTTAAGAAACGCAAGGTGTGGCAATTTTCCGGTCGTGAATATGCACTATTTCTATCGGGTAGGTCGCGGTTCCTCCTTAAGGTCCGAAATGAGTAGCTGAATGCAGCTTGTCGCTTTTTGAAAGTATGAGGTCCGACATTCAACCTGAGACTTTGTCACAATAAAAGGCGGCGCTTCCAAACCTTTTATTTTTATTTTCATCGCTATTTCGTGCTCCTGTCTGTTCTTGAAGACTCGATATCACGCAATACACGTTCCTTAGGCACTTAATCAAAATAAAAATATGAGTACAATTTACGAATAATCCTTTCATAGCGAAGTAAAAATTGTGAAGGTAAATATTGCAAATACGTTCGGCGCCGTACAAAAAATAGTTCAGAAATAAATTACGCGCAAGACCGGAAAAAAACTCTTTTTTGTATATAATATGTTACTATACCGTTTTTTTTTCAACTTACAATGGGGAATTTCCTCTTTTTTTTCAGTTCTCTTTGGAATTGAATCATAACGGCTTTACGTAACATACCTCGTGCTCAAAGATGAAAAGCGTCTTCACGGAAGAGTGAGGAGATTCTTGCTGCCTATTTTGGTGCATTCCTGCATAATATAGATTCTACCAAACTAGACTCTCTCAATTGAAATCTTAAGGACGTGCTTTTTTCATTTGCTCTTCTTGACATTTCAGACATTTACGTTCTATATAAGCGTCAAATCCACCCATGTTTCGGCCAAAACATTGGCCTGCAGAATTTTGAAAACATAGGAAAAAATCTATATAAACAATGACCAGATCGAGCTTCTTGTAGCTGTACTCTGATGATACATGTTACGTTCCAAGTATACGCTTTCAGGACGCGCCAAGCTACAGCGCAGAGCCTTAGTGACCTTCCTTCACACATCTCTTCAGAAACAGACGGGGGCGAGTCACAACTTCCCTTGATGAGAAGAACCCACGTGGTTTATATAAAAAAAAAGCAAATACTTGGCAGATTATGGTGACCGAAATGCACAAACCAGAATAGATTAAAATGAAAGTGAAGGTCACTTAGACTGAGCCTGTAATGCTGACTCAAATTCGAGGATAGAAAAAAGTGAGAGCAGACAATTTCCTGCCCATATTACTGTTTAGAGATAGTTCACACTCGAGTGTTTTTATTTTCTTCAGAATGATTCAGTGTCCAGTGCGTTTCTTAGTTTTCGTTTATTTATTGATTTTTTATATTCCTAGCTGATCCAATTAAGGGCGTTGGAGGGAGCATCTCGCTAAGGCCGATAGTCGCATTACGGCCGAGAGTGCATTAAGGCCGAGAGGGGCGAAAGGGCCGGGGGTGGCTTTGAGGCCGAATGGGGCATAACGGCCGAGAACTGCATTAAGGCCGATAGTCTCTGAATGAGCTGGTGTGGCCGCCTTCTCGGGGGTCGTGTTGGGGTTGACGACTTTAGTTGCCACCAAATAAGATAGATGGCGCCGCATTGAGCATGGCGGATGAAATTAACATATTTTTAGTCTCGTCAATTGCCGTGGTCTCTTCTCAGATTACAATGATTGGCGCTCCGAATACTGTAAACTTCATAATTTTCGAGAGGACCTAATTTTCGCCAATTGCCTACAATTCGCGAAAAATAGGTCCCGCAACAATTCCGTTAAAATGTAAATACATTAGAATCTATATTGAGATCTTACCGCGTCGCTAAAATTAGAATCCGCAAATTATTCCAAAACTCCAGCTTTGACCTAATCGCGAAAAATAAGTCGTTCACAATATTCTGCGGGAAAGTAAACTTATGACATTGTGAGAGTGTATCTGTCGGTGACTGCAAATACTGCGGTTTTGGGTTTGTTTTCACCCTTCACGGCCGGCACCAGTCGGTACGCCGGCCTTGCTTATCCGAATTTTTCGTTTATTTATTTGCTTTTTTTGCGCTTTTTCATTTCTTATTCGTTTGATCAGTAGTTCCTTCATCTGCATATTTGGATTATGTACTCACACGCACGCGTATTTCCACATAAATGCAATAAATTTAGGACGCCTTTTTGGTATTACATTCCTATATTTTAATCATCGGCTTTTTAAGAGTTCAGTGAAACATTTATTGTGTCTTTTCGAATTTCAGCACTTTAACTAAATTAGTTATGTCTCTGATTCTACCGGGCGGCTACGAAAACGATGAGTGAGGTTGATTTTAGAATTTTATGTTCAATCTTTTTTACAGCGAAACGTTGAAGAAAACACATACTAGGAAATACAAAAAACAGGTAAGCCGTCAGAATGTCAGAACATGACAATTAACTCACCGTCGGAGTGCATTCTTGCCTTGAAGAAGTGTCACGTGCTTCGTTCCATCTCTCTAATTGGCTCACGAGGGCATAGCCTTCGCCCTTTGCTAAAAAATGATGACACGGAGTGTAGCAAAAAAGAAAAGCTAGTCGATACGGTCAAAAGCTATATGTTTAATTAATCGTAAAGGATAAAGCAATAAAACCAAAAACGCAGAATTTGCCGTCACCGGAGATGCAGTGTGCACTGACCAGACTTGTACCGTACGCGCATTACAAGTAATCAAATTACTTGTAATCGATTACTACTTGGAGTAATTTTGTAATCAGTTGATTACTTTTATTAGGCAGTAATCACAAGAGTAATCTGATTACTTTTCGAAGTAATAAAATTACTTGTAACCGTTACTATTTTTCCACGGGACACCCCCCCCCTCCCCCCCCCGGCACACGGCTGTTTTTTCTGATATGACAAAAATAATTTTTTTTTTTTCAAACGGAAAAAAGAAAGATTTTTGCGGAGCTATAGGAAACGAGTCAATCCCTTCTATGTACAGTTTCTGTGGAATGTCCGTTTCTTTTTTTCGAGCTGGGACTGGGAGTGGGAAGCCCCAGGAAGCCACAGTGCGTGACAAAGGCCATTCAGGGCGAAGTTTGAGGAGCAGAATGTAGCTTTGTAAGTCCTTCGTTCAAACTAGCCCCCTCACGCACACACACACAGAAATAAAAAATATAAAAAAATCCTGCTTAGGGTACCTACTCGCAGCCCGTAGGAGAACCAGAACCGAAGAATGCCTAAAGCGGATGCAAAATATAACGAAGCCATTTGAAATATTTCCCCATTTCCCCCACGTGGTCTTTGTGACAGGTAATGTTTCGAGTTGAGAAGTGGTCGGGGCGATCTCTTCCGCTATTGGATACTACACATGATCCGTTTGAAATCCTGGAGCTGCTGCTCTTTTGTATAACATGCGAGCTCATCCACATGTGAATAATAAAATGAGCGACGCAAAACTTTGAGTGACAACCCTTCCTCAAGCTTAACAAGATCTAGAACCCCCTCCCCTCCCAACATCCCCCCCCCCCCCCCACACACACACACTACAGGCGAACGCCCAAATCATTAAACTTCTTCAAACGAATTCTATGCTTGTGTCCGTATTGTGAAGGTGCAACGACCACGAAGAGGGAACCAGCTTTTCTTCTTCAATACTTGTGCAAAAGTGAAATATAGGTTGGAAGTAGTTCATTGTTATGAGCGCCAAAGATGTGTCTTCAGACTCTTCACAATAAAGTAATCGGAAAAGTAACGATTACTTCTTTAAGCAATGTCCAATTACTTTTGGCATCGAGTAATCAAGTAATCTAATCGAATACTTTTTAGCCAAGAGTAATAGTAATTGTAATCGATTACTTTTTTTTAGTAACGTGTACAACACTGGCACTGACAAATAAAATAAATATGTGGCGCCATCTATCTTATTTGGTGGCAACTAAAGTCATCAACCACAACGCGACCCCCGAGAAGGCGGCCACACTAGCCCATTCAGAGACTATCGGCCTTAATGCAGTTCTCGGCCGTTATGCCCTATTCGGCCTCAAAGCCACTCCCCGGCCCTTCCGCTCCCGCTCGGCCGTAATGCACTCTCGGCCGTAATGCGACTATCGGCCGAAATGACAGTGACCCGTTGTAGGAGACGTCCAACAAGCCATTGTTGAGATATCGCAAAAAATGAATGAAAAAAAAAGAATCGAGACATTATGCAAAGCTAATACCCGTTGTACAATTCAATGACAACTCGTGTTAAGAGTTTTAAGAAAAATAAACTTAATTTAGTTACAAAAGAAAGCAGTGATTCTATGAATGAGGTAGTCAACAAAGACTGAATTTGTTAGTGATGCAGAAGATTTTCTCTTTCAACTATGGATAAAAAAAGACTGAATGCTTTAGTATGTAGAAGTCGAACTTAATATCCCAGTAGAAAATTAGTAGGATAAGATCAGATGTCTAGGCGGCCTCATAAACTAATAAATTTGTCAACTACATGCTCTGTGTGTCCTACATTTTATATGCTTTATTTTACCTCATGTAAAGTGGCCCAATTTTTTAATAATATTAAGCGAGCGTCGACCGCCGGGACGGCCAGCACCGTGCCGCGCGGGCGTGCGGCGTTACGGGAGAGATTAAGCGCGTGCGCACAGAATCCTTTATGGTGGGAGCGTCGTCTGCTAGGCTATTCCGTTGATCGCACGCAGCCCCTGCTTCGCAGCAAAGGAGGGCAGGGCGCTTGCAGTGTCGAAGTGCATCGCCAATACGCCCCTCCTTTTGGCATGAGTTCACAATCCTATTGACGTTAGCCTGTCTAACCGAGACTGTTGTTGCTGTATCTCTTTGCGTCATGTCGCCCATTGACATTCTCACAGGCAGCACGTTCCAGTGTTTTTATGGGCACTCGAGGAGGCATAAAAATGTGCGTGCGCGCGCTGGTGAAAGAAAATTGCGACTCCTCGGCTACATAAGCTAGATGCCGACAGCAACAACGCAGTTGATAATACAAAACACCAAGCGGAAACCCTGTCTATACTCCGTTTCACTTTGTATTGTACCGCAGCCGACGCTACGAGCCATCTTGCCCAGTTTATCGCTAAAAGTGTGTCACGTGGCCTTCCCGTTGGGTGCAGTTGCACGGGGAAGTACGATGTCACGTGGCAGGGCGAAAGCACTGGATTGGTTTGATAACTCGTAGCATTGTTTGCGGTATATAGTTTAATGCATCGTTGCATTCAGTTTGTCGCGTCACCGCATTTTTCATTTTTGTTGGTGTTGACAAATGTAAACGCAAACATGAAATGAAAAAAAGTAAATTAAACTCGAGATGACGCGCGGTTTATGCCACGCCTAAGCAGCATCACGCAAGCAAGCGCTGCTCAGATCTTTGCTTAAAGGCGGTTAGCTCTGACAGCAGATAATGAACAGGGCCCGTGTGCGGTCAACGGAATAGCCTAGCAGACGACGCTCGCAACGGAAAGAGCTTTGTGCGCACGCACCTAATCTCTCCCGTGACGCCGCATTTCTCCGCGGCACAGCGCTGGCCGTCCCGGCGGTCGACGCTCGCTTGATATTATTCAAAAATTGGGCCACTGTACATTTGATTTTCAAGAAGGACGTCATGACATTTGGATCGGTGTAGGCTCTAAAAATGTTGGGTCGTCTTCTGCCGCTCAAATATAAAGAGGGAGGCGATTCAGTGAGAGAAAGGGTTTAATCCGAACCGGCTAACACAGTCCAGAAAACATCTTATGTCAGAGGCGCGATTCACTCTGACCTCGGAGGAAACTCTGCGTCCCCTATAGCATGCTCACAGTAACAACACATATCACATTTTTCGGTGAAAACATATATGACAACCCATTCCTTATTCCTCCAGCTTTATTCGTAAATCTCAATAACAAATTAATTAACAAGTAGATACGCGGTTTGTATTAAATTGTGCGAAAAGCTCCAGGTCAGCACTTTCCATTTGGCAATTTTCAGTACAGTAACAAGGCTGCACAATCCAAAAATATTGCGAGCCAAATAATAGTTTATCTCCAATCCCACGGGCCACCGCCCAACAAACACATGCTGAAACTGTTTTGTCGTCGTGAGTTTACAATACCCCTAGTCACCAGGGCCCGTATCTGTTTTATCAACGCGTTGCAAAATGCCACATTTAAAAATAATATAAAGTGTTTTTTATTTAAAAATATGAAATTAAAAAACGGCATAAGCTCTGGAAAGCGAACTCTTTCATGATTCTGAACTTCATTTTTAGCGAAAAGCTTTGTATTTTTGAGTTGTCTGATTGAGACGGCTCAGGTGTATTCAATGCTTTTCTTCTCCAACAAGGCTGAGCTGGCTATTCTGAGGCTTTTAACTTCTACTTGTCATTTAAAAGAAATAGCAGAGCGTCGGTTTTTCACTTTGTAGGGTACGGCAAGTAGCATTCCCGCCAACTTTGATGACCTATTTATTCCCAAGTTGCGGACATGCACGTTTCGAGACAGCCAGATAAAGTGATTCAACAGCCCCGATAAAGACAATGACGAGCCAAGTTGAACGAAACAAGGCGCTCAAAGTGTTTCATCCAACTTGCATGCCCCCTTCCTGATAGCACCTTTGGCGTTTTTTCTACACTTTGGCATGAGCCAGCTGGCCTGACTTTCCACTCTGCCTAGGCCAAACAAGTGCAAAAATTGCGCTAATTCGGAAAGTTCCGCGAGTATCTGATGTTCGTATCAGCTCAAGCGATAACCTTGCTCCTTGACACAACGAAACCACACTTGCAGCATGTTCATCTGTGTGATTGGCGGAAACGCACAGAAGCTATTGGTTTCGCGTAGATAGTAAATGAATGTGAACTACTTTTTTGTGTGCGATAAAAGTGCGTATTTTTCCTAGATGAATTTAGTTTCAGCTTTTTAGCGAAATTGGGCTCGAACACCTTTTTGGGATAGTTACATAAAGTTTAAGTGACAGTACACTCTAAAAAAAAAAAAAGCTTGTAAAAGGGTGTCATTGTTACACCTTTTGTCCCATATAATACACCCCAAAACTTCAATTCGACGTACAGCGCCCTATAGTCGAACAGACGGCCCCAAATTTTACGAGGGGCTTGATAGCCGTGTGGTACAACTTATTAAAATAGCTAATGTACGTGTTACTGACTACAAAAAAAAATAATCGGGGTTTTCTTGGCCCTACTGCAAAAACTCAGTGTTTTCTTTATGTGGTCTTTGATACGTACTTTAGCTATTTAAAAAGTTACATCGCACCGTTATCAAGCCCCTCGTAAAATTTGGGGCCGTCTGTTCGACTATAGGGCGCTGTACGTCGAAATGAAGGTTTGGGGTGTATTCTATGGGACAAAAGGGTGTAAGGTGATACCCTTTTTTTTTAGAGTGTATGTGGGCCGCGTAAAAATCGCTTGCAGGCCGCATGTTGTGCAACCCTGCACTAACACGAGAAACGACGGCTGTAACCTGAGGCACAGGATTACGTCATCATGAACGAATTACGTCATCAAGAACGGATCCCGTGTCAGGCATCAGGCCCCGGTCCTTCCTGTCTAGACACTCGCGGCCAGTGTTCAAACAAAGCTGAATGACAGGCCCGCAAACAAAGCGGAAACGAAAGCAAGCGGTATCGTAGCTTGCTAGCAACAAAACGGGCCGAGGTACAAAAAAAAAAAAAAAGGAATAGTCGCATTTTCCTCGAGACTTCGGTAATAAATAAAGAATCGCTAGGAAAAAACTTGCGGGTTTGTTAGAAGCTGAAAATGTTTGTGTGTCGTTAAAGAGTAAAATGGGAAAGGAGTGCATAGCAAAACGTGCTTAACACTTCCAAACTCTTAGTTGTTACATTTACAAACACATTTGACGAATGTCATTTGTTACTGACACACAACTTGCGAAATCTCTAAACTTTGGAAGAACGCCTTCTGCCATCTCATCCGCACAAAGAGAAGCAAGGAGTGCCCGGCTGACTAGGTCGGGGGAAAGGGGGGGGGGGGGGGGACGCGCAAATGAGGTTTTGCAAGCGAGTTCCGCTCTGTACTGCAGAGCTTAACTCTATTGTCCGAAGGAAGACAGTGTAGACGAACTGGTTGCGAAACGACGCACTTTAAAACCCTTAAAACAAAAGAATATAAAAAAATGCAGAAAAACACAAAAAAAAAACATTATCTCAACTGTTATGTCCGTTTTTTTAATTTTTATTCTTTCCTGTTTTAGGGTTCACAATATGTCACAGTCTATGCTCCTAGTAGCCGTACTTTTAACTTTCGTTATGAGTAAGATAACCATAATTTGCACGCCTTTGTGTTAGTGCCATACCCTTACTCCTTCCAATTTACAGAGCAAATAGGACACGTGTACATAAAAGACATTGCCGGACGGAAAATTGAAATCCTAGAGAACAATACCTCAACTACGTTTTTTTGGAGAGAACGGCTGTGCACTCAGACTAGTAAAACTATTCCAAAATAAGGTTCTTCGTTTGTGTTCATAATTTCGCGCCATAGTTAAGCAAGTTTAACCCCACAAAGAAGTATTCATGCTCCTGTTTTGTTATAACACAAAAGCTAAACGGTCAAGAGGAAAATGATTTTCCTTTGTAATCTGTGTTACGCAAAACGTTTGCCTGCTCTTCACCTTCTTTTGTATGCTCGAGAACCGGCGGCACAAAGACGTGAAGGAATCGCTTTGGATTAAAAATGTACTCACATTGATTTGTAAAGCAACGTCAATGTGGCCATAATTTCACTCCAGTGCCCAAAAAGATGTAAGAGGGAATATATGTTAAAAAAGAGCAGCCGAACAATCTTTTGATTTCGGCGTAAGACAGAACAGAAAAAAGAACACCGTAAAAGTATGCCGACATATCTTTATTTCGACAGAACGCACGAAAACTCAAATGTTTCAAAGAAAGAAACTAAGCTGGCGCGTGTCGAGGATGAAAAGATGCTTTAGCCCACTATTAACGCTGATAAACTGAGCAAAGGAAACTTCCTATACCGCGCCCCAACACACTTGAATGGCGAGGAAACGTTTGAGCTATGTCGTTCGGTAATATTGTAGTATAGCATAAATTACCTGACGACCTATCTTTTTTATTGCTTTTTCTCCGCTCAATTTGTTTCCCTTTTATTAATGGCAAATACACGAACTTGTCTACTAATGCTAGTAAAACGCGCACCGGTTTGGACTTGATATACACTTTGTGGAGACGAGAAAACGAACACCAGTTCTCGCGGTGTTCAAGCTCCGACTGCCCCGCGTGCCCACTCGCCCCCGGTCGTCCGTCTTTTTCCGTTCTCCACACATTCCCCCCCCCCCCCTTTCGGGGGAAGGGAGCGTTTGGTTACAACACTCTAGTTTGGTTTTGATGGCAGTGATGGCCGCCTGCAGGAAGCGGTCGCCCTCCTTGAAGAGGAAGTGGTCGTCGATGAGCTGCTGCTGCGTCTTCTTGCCCATGCCGGTCAGTGGGTAGTAGGTGGCCTTCAGCTCGCCCTCCAGCATGCGCAGAGTCGCGCTCACTTTCTCCTCCATCTCGCGCTATTGGGCCTCCATCAGGCACGGGTTGAAAGGGTAGCCCTGCAACGAGCGTCCGCGCAGCGCACGCCGGTGGAAATGACGAACTGGTCGTCGGGGGTCCACGTTGCCCAAGGTGCTGAGGTCTCCGAAGTCCGTGAGCGGGTGCTTGTCGGTCGCCTTGAAGCCGCCGTGGTAATCCTCGATCACCGGGTTGAACAGGCCGGCGAATAGCGTGTACGACTCGGCATCCGGGACGCACAGGCCGACGTCGCTGTTGAGGTTCTCCACGCCGGACTGTATAATGTCGACCAAGGTGGCTCCCATGGCGGTTTTGCGAGTCTTGAGCTTTTCGAAGATGAACGGAGGACCGTACAATGGTACAGGAACTCCGAACGGTATCTGACGTGCGGTCCAAAGGACCTTTGAGAGGGCGCGAATTGGAGAGCTTGGGGCGGCGCGACGGCTGGCGGGAAGGACGGTGGAAGCAGAATCTGGCTTTTGGCACTCTGAGTTTCTACTGAAAAGTGTTGACTCTCGACGCCTCGCTGGAACGGGAGACGTTCACTGTAGTCCTGGTGTTAACGTCCACTCGGATGCGCGATCCACTCATGGCTACGGCGTTCGCAGAGATGTGCTTGGCTGCTCGAGAAGGACTCTGCCGGCCACTCCTCTCCCTGCGGCTCTACAGCGACTGTGCCTGTCCGCTGGGATCCGCACTCCCGGCGTCCTCGGAATCCCATGGTCTGAGCACGTCCGGCGTCCTATACCGCGTTCGGGGCCGTTGGCTTGCTGAATGAGGCAGGAGGGAGGGGGCAGGGAGGCGGTTTAAAACTCGTCAATGATGACATCTTCGTGTGCGTGTGCTGCCTGGTTAGGCGCCCTAAGCCTCTCGGGGCACGATCTCGACACGACGATGAGCGCCGCCTCGACGTCGGCGGATGTTAGCGGCCGAGCTGCTGCCGATGCGTTGTTCTCTTGTCGTTGACGACGCTCGGTTTGGAGGGCCCCGTGTAGATGACTCTCCCCGCTATCATGGGCACGTGGCACAGGGCGCATAACCCGGCACGCTCTTCGTCGGTGTAGGTCGACAGTGTGTCCTCTGCGCACCGCTCATTCAGGGTGCGTCCCTGGAATGGTGCTGGGACGTCGGCCGGCGCCAGTCCTTGTGGGACCTGTGGCTGTCGGTCCCAGCGCAGGCGGGAAGCGAACCCCACGAGGCTGTGATGCTCCATGATGCACCACGTCGCAGCCTTTTGGGTTCGGGGGCGTCGCCGGGGTGCTGAGGAGGCGGCCAATGGCCGAGACTGCGGCTGCCGGGGAAGCGCGACCGAAGCTCTCCGATTCGCGCCCTCTGAAAGGTCCTTTGGACCGCACGTCAGAATACCGTTCGGAGTCCCAGGCGCCAAATGTGGCGCCAAATGTGGAGACGAGAAAACGAACACCAGTTCTCGCGGTGTTCAAGCTCCGACTGCCCCGCGTGCCCGCTCGCCCCCCGGTCGTCGGTCCTCTTTATTCTCGTCTTTTTCCGTTCCCCACAACTTTTAATAAATACTCGTTCTCTAGTCAGGTATAACTGCAGCGGTATTCTTTGCTTTCTTGGCAGTGGCGTTAAGATCTGATAACCTGCCCAGTGATAATAGTATGATCAGCAGTAAGAGAACAAAAAAGCCCTGTCATTCCTCCGCTGTCAATGACTAGTAAAATCATGTTGAATAATCTGAGACTGGGGCAGAAGTGAACATATAAGTCGAAGGAACAGAAAAGGGCAGGACGACGTCTCAAACTCAGCTACCAGGTTTATTTAGTCCGCCTCCTTATATAGACCACAATCAGCCAGCACCAACACAAAGGGGCAACCTCTAACCAGTTCACTTCGACTTATATGTTCACTTCTTCCCCAATCTCAGGTTATTCAACATGGTTAACATTCACCAGCTCGCCTGCACCCTTACTACATTATAACTAGTAAAATGTTCCTGCGTCTCTAGACTACGCTGATGATCAGCTTCTGCGATTATCTAAGCACAGCTAGCGAATGTCACAGGACGGGTTAAAGCAAATGTAGATACCAAATAAATAAATAAATAAAACGTAAACTAAATTAAAGTGACCTCGTGCTTTTGCGGGGAAGAGTTCAGACGTTTTGAAATTTCAACCTTCGTATGATGAGTTTACTTAACGGTTTTCAAACGATATACCGAGTACTGAGATCTGAGTAAACTTAATCAGTGAAAAATAGGAAAAAAAAAGAAGCTATCTTGAATACTTTGGGAAGAAAAAAAATTACTGACTCCTCTTTAGTAAGCCTTTATGCAGGCCCGAGGAAGTTATAAAATGAAATATACAAGATAGAGAGAACTTTATCTTAATTCAAATATTTTTTTCTTAATAGGAGGTTAGAGCTATAGAAGAAAAGTTTCTTCAGCTTGTATTTATTGGACTTGGCAGACATTGGATTAGGGGACGATCGTCGCGGTAAGCTGACTAATTAACTAAAATTTCTTTATGAACGTTTTTATTATTGGTTTTAGCGGTCATGTCGGAATTCCAGTACTGAGGGAAAAATAACAATTAGAAGCAAGACCAACTTAAAAAAATTTCGAAAAGGTAGTCGATTTAGATGTATTAATCAATCAATTTTCGTGTCTTTTTTTCGCCCGATTTAAAAATTTCGCTTTTTATGAAGAGCGTCGCTAGCCCTGCCCACACAATGACGCTTGGAAGAATGACGTCGTTTCAATCACATGTCGTCACTATCTCGGCAGCGCGTACTCGGTTGGTGCACCGAGGACACAATAGTGACCACGTGACCTATACACGACTACGTCACTCTTCCAAGCGTCATTGTGGACAGAGGCTTGATGCGTTCTTTTTGGGCGAATTGTTTTTTTTTTAATTGGACGAAAACACGCGAGACTTCATCGATTAATACCTGAAAGAAACCCATTAATTGACTGCAAATTCTTTTAATTGCTGTGATATTAAATAGCAATTGCCGCCAATACTGAAATTCTAGCACGACCCCTAAAACCAATAATGAAAGAGAAAATTAAGAAATTGTAGCTAATTATTTTCCTCAGCATGGCGATTATACCCGCATCTAATGTGCGCCAAGCCCGATAAATACATTGTAAGTACCGCACCCATCTAACTATCGCTTTATTTTTTTAAAGAAATATTTTGAAATTAAGAAGTCGAACACCCTGTATGACCAACAGAAGTGCTAAAGGACAAGACAATTATTAAAAATTATTTTATCAAGTCAAGAGCATTTTCACCAACGAGCCATGTCGTGTCAGATGTATACTCTTCATTGCAATGCGGTGTTTATCTCCGAGGATAACTTGGGAACTTTTTAAAGCATCGCTTCAGTACTTCAGACATCTTCACTAGCGGTTTTCTTCAAAATGTCAGGCGTTTCCACAACGACACTTCGCGTTCGTAAGTAGCGCTGCACATGGAAGGTCATTAGTAACGAGTAACTAGGAACTCAATATCCATAAACACATCAAACGCCGTGCGACGCATTTATTCTCGTTTGTTCACGAAGCCTCATATCCATGAATCTGCAGTGTGGACAGCGGCAATTTTTTGTCTTCTTCTCCGCTTTAAATATCTCTGCAAGTACGGCGTTCGTTTTAAGGCTTTACGAGCTGCTTTGCTATATGGTCTAATGCTCTGCTCCGGTAAAAAACAAAACAAAATAAACACTAAAAGAATATTTTTTTCATTAGTCAGAAAACGTTAGCGGATGAGTGAATCGCGTCATTACCGTGCACGTTTTATAGAAAAAAGACATTTGTTTCGACTTTTATTGCTTAATTTACTGAAGCAAGAAGGCGGTTAACTGCTTAAAAATGACATCATTGGAAATTATATTATATACTTCATTGTACCGAAGCCGGACCTTTAAGGGAAGGATACGCCTTTGAGACTGAATGAGAATCAAGTCACAAAACGTACAAATAGAAAACATATTTAACAATTTGCAGAATAAAAAAATGAGTTCTTTAAAAATGTACATACTGTAATTTTAGTCAGCGGAGCTATAGTTTAATGATCCTGTTGAGATAAATTTGTCAAACGTCAAGTGCGCCACCGTGTCCACGACATTATTTTGCAACAAAACTATAATCAGTTAATATGTAGCACTGGACGGATGAATCTTGTTTAGCGATTGAGGCTTCCGAAATCGCTGTAAGTTGACGTTCAATCTGAACTTCTTTAATATGTCAAGGATGGCAAAGTGTGTTTCATAGAAATCGGAACTCTGTTTCTTTCACGGCAAACATAAACCGCACATCGCCGAACGCTTGCTCTTTTTCGCAAAGTTAGTTGTTAGGATAAGAAAGCAAAGTTTCAGGGTTTACAGTTATCTGATTCAAAAGTTTTAATAGATTGTTGGAAATACTCAACGAGAATATGGGGCATGTTCCTGCAGTACCTAACACTACTCATCCTTTTGTATTTGTTGGGTGACAGATTCGAATTAAAACTTTTAGAAAGCGAGCTCACTCACTGTTTGCGAGTGCAATAACCTTATTTATGATTATAAATCCAAATAACAGCCGCGTTAGTCCAAACCTTAAAACTTTTCGGGTCTTCGAATTAGTTGAACAGTCGTGGGGTTTAATCAGTACAAAGATACTGGGGGTGAGGGTGGTAGGTCACATTTCGCGATCTAGCATGCCATATGACGCAACGCTATTCTGCTCGACATCGTTTGAATAAGTAAATTATTTCGTGAAAGCTATGCTGCTTTGAAATTTCAAAGCTCGAACATTCAGCAAATTGTCGTCTTTGTGACACCATTCGCATGTATATAGGAATTTTAGGACGCAGGTTGCCATTTCAAAATATATTATAGAATGAAGTTATACTGCGGAAGAATGCAGGCGTGGAGGTATATTTCAGTTACGAACCCTAAAAGCCCTTTCACACTGAGGCAACACCACGCCAACAGCGACACAACGTGTTGTCCAACCGTCGGGCCACTTGCTGCTCGCTCCCCGTGTTGTCAGACAACCCAGTCATATTGCGGAACATCAGCACAACATGAACGACAACAAAAATATTGCCTAGGTATGACAGCTTTCGGCAACAGAAGCAGCAGCAACTTATGCTGGACATCGTTTATTGCCATGATCGCTTGCTGAACGAATTTCGGGCCGGCAACACGACAGCACAGATAGCTTCGATAGTTGAGCTAGTTCCCTATCAACGTCTTTTTTAGGAGCTTACTCAAATAAAAGTTAGGAAAACGTTATTTAATAATAATTAAGGATGGCGTGCAGCTAAAATAGTTTGAGAAATGTTTTTACTGCTTAATTACGGAGAGTGATTGTCGAAATGGTCATATCTACGGTCGTCAACGTTCAGACTGGTGTTGAACTTAGAACTTCCGTGAGACCAGCTTACATTACTGCTAGTAAAATAAAAGGGCATGCATATTCACCCGCTGCTAAAGTATAATAAAAGGAATCCAGGAAAGCCAAGATTAAAAAATTGAAGCATCAAAGCGACCGCTCTGATCATGATTGTTGATGCTTAGAACTTGGGAGCCGGCGCTACAGACGCCTGAATTGATCCGAAAATTCCCAGGACGTTTTGGGGATATTTGGGGACCACATAGCAGGCGGAAGGCAAATATAAAGTTTAAAACATATTTATTCCACTGATTGTAATGAAGACCGGTCGTGCTGGTATCGTAGATTTTAAGCACTCTCAGTTAAGGTTAATATCATGCTACAAAAGACGCTTTGGGGTACTGCCGGTGATAACTCAGTTTTACAGTAGATATAGTAATTCTACGAAAGAAAAACCGGACAGAAACACTTCATACGGTGGCGTGAGTCCCGAACATATATCATCGGTCTCACTTTTCTCGGTTAGGACTCCGTCAGCGAATGAAGAAGATTTTGATAAAATAAAGGGTAGAAAAACTTTCAAAGTCATGCTTTCTAATCGCAGTCACTGTTGTTGATGTCGTCTCGTGGTAATTTCCGGCCCTTCGAACGCACTAGCACATTGTAGAGTCACATCTCCCGCGACGCCGCGCCGGACACGAACGAAGGTAAACAATCGAAATAGCAGAGTGTTCCCCGTGTTGGCCTCGCCATCAGCGCGGTGTTACAGGGGGTTGGACAACAAACTGAAGCTGGATCTGGATCTGGATCTGGATTTGTTGGCTATTCTCTTCTTAACGGGCGGAAACTACAGTACGGATTATCTCCGTATGGAGTCCTAGCTGTGTATATTGTCTTTAGTAATGACAAACTCCCACAAACAAATCGGCCAACACGGTTGCCGTGTGGTAGCAACATGTTGCCTGACTGTTGTCGTTGCCGCGATGTGCCAGGGTCACCGTAAGAACGCTTTACTCGTGTTGCCGAAGAGGTCCGACTGTTGCCTCCGCGTGACAGGGCCTCAAGTAGATGAAACTTTTCCGTTCGATACAAAGTACAACCAAATCAGCATGTATTGTACCATCACCGTGAACCATTCTGAGCAGGATAACTCGCTTAGCCTCGGATCGATATTCACTTCATCCCCGTTAGATGGCACATTGTTTCCGTATATTGCTTTGCCAGCCTATTAGGATCGCTAATAGAAAAAAAAATTCGATCCATGCCAATGTCTTTACTTATCTCTGATATACCGATATGTCAGGAACTTCTTTTGTTGGTTGATATTACTGTACCACCCATTAACATTCTAATTATATACTTTTAGTAAATCGTTCCAATAATTCCTATAATAATACCTGATAGCGTTGGAGCCGGCGGAGTATCGGGTATCGTTATCTCAACTATCGTAACAGTTATAAAAAGTTATAAAAACCGTTATAAAAAAACCAACGCCTTCACGTTCAACTATGTCCCCATTATATAAGCATGTAAAAGCTCCCTTTTGGTAGGCAAGAGAATCTATTACCCTAGTTATAACAGCACACGTACGGTATTAAGACCTGGATACTACAGCACTATCTTCACTTTATGCCGTTCATTTTAGTTCCTCTTTGCGTATTCAGAGTTAACGAAGAAAGATGGTGCGAGCAGCGCCGCCTCTCCGTTAACTGCGTCACTATAAGACCTGTCGTTTGCTGAGCTCTACGGGCCCTTTTGTTCGAGGCGGGAGATTAGGTCGGGAAATATGTTATTGCGCGATTCTCGCCATTGTTCGCCGGCACATTGATGTAGTTTCCACGGCTCATTTGCGAAAAATAATCGTATGGGCTGCCACACGTGCACTGCCGAGGTTATTGTGTTTCTTTCTCCTTCCGTAATGCTCAGAAACTAACCTAACTAACGCGGTCGCAACGAAACTGACACTTTCTGGACTCCGGAACACACGAGGAGCTCTTTATGGCGGTCAGCTCCTTTAAATCACCGGGCAGTTCCGTTAGATTACGGCGCCTGGAACGCGACTGGCACTGGTGTGTTTAGCGTCCTATACTGCCCCGATTCACCAAGCATGGTCCCGAGGGTGCGACGAATGACGTCATAAAAGCCGGTGTGACGTGCTGCGAGATGTCGCGATTCTGGTGGTAAGTCGTAGAAGTTGGGGCAAAACAAACGAGCAGCGAACGCGACTTTTGCTGTCGTCACTGTGTCCCAACTTTTTCTTGAAACCTCGGTGAACTGTCGAGCCGAGAGCGAGCCACAGCAGAACAGGCCCGCAGTGTGCCTTATCTACATTCACTTCTGTGTCAACGCCGGGATCGCTACATGCGACAGCCTGACACTTCTCTGGCGCCGTTAGGCGGAAACCGAGCGACAACATTTCGGGACGCGATCAAACACGCCAGGGTGAGAGGGCCTCCAGCAGTGTTCTGGGCGTTACCGAAAAAAACAAAGCACTCGAAATATTACTTGAATTTTTGCAAAATAAAGGAACGCGTAACCATACATTACCTCAGAACAGAAGCAACGCGTTAGCGTTACCTATAAAGTAACGCAAGTTATTTTTGCTGTACTTCTTTTATTTACAAATTAAGAGTAACAGCATTTTTGTGTGTGTGTGTGGGGGGGGGGGGGGGGGCACAGCGTTTTTTCGGCACTGGGACACAGGTCGCGGGCATGAGAATTTTTTCTAAAGTGGAACTTTTTGCGTGGAGGAAAGGCAGGCAACATTTTGAAGGTACGTGGAATGAGTGCAATAATTAATGACTTCCCGCTTATGCTTCATTTAAGCTTAAGTTGAAAAACGCAGTCGACACTATCGAGCAGATGGGACCAACCAAGCAGCCTCAAAAGCGCAAGTTGTCAGAGCCTTTCTGTTTATGGTTGGTTCAGCGACGATAGAACGCGTAGCGAAACGTGACGAACACCACCATGGAGAGCTTTCGACGCTGTCTGGTTGGTACTATGAGCTCGTAGCGTCGGTTCGCGTCTAGACATGGAGGAAAAACGAAGTATAAGAACAGGAAAAAAGATGTACTACGTGTACTTTCCTTCGGGTCGAGAGAAGAAGATGTTACGAGTAGCGTAACTACGTCACCCGTTACTTAAGATAAATAACGTAAGTACGTTACTCGATACTGTTTTCGAAAAGTAACGAGAACGTTGCTAGATTACAGAAAGAAAAAGTAACGTGTTATTGATGAAGCCTTTACTCGTAACGCGCTACCGCCAACACTGCGCTCCAGTCACACGCGAAAGTACAATAAACATTACCTAAGAAACTTGAAATCGTGTCAAATAGTGCGCAGTTACTAAGTTTAAAAAGAAGTTGCAGAAGTCACAACAGACTACAAAGTACAAATACAGGGTAAACAAAGTTCCCGTTCCTGTTCCCCTTTCCGTTCCCGTTTCCGTTCCCGTTCCCGTTCCCGTTTTTTTTTTTTGTTGCGATATCATGCTGTAAGCTAGTTTGCGTTTTAGAGAGAATTGTCTTAAGTGCAGGTCGTTTTTCTGCTATATTCAGTGCACATTATGAATCAATGAAAATAAAAGACTGTGTTGATAAATAAATAATAAATGCATAAACTGATTTAATCTTTGTCTGATCGCTCGCCATCGCGCCAGTAAAAACACGCCATCCATTATCTGACCTGGGTTTTACGTACACTGACAGCTTAGGAAACGAAGGGTGTGGCGGGTCCCAGCATTTTATTACTGCTGCGTAGCCAGTGATAAGCAGCCGATAAGAAGGCCGAAGGTCGAATGGCGAGGAAAGAAGTGGGAAGAAAATAAGCCAAGCCCGCAGCCAGTACGCATATTCATGAGCGCGAAGCGATCGTTGCTGGAGTTCCCAGTTAACCTTTCGGCTTATCCGAACTTAATCCGACCCAGAAATACCGATATCTGAAATTGAGTTCGCGCGAGAGACGCGCCAAGGCACGCGCTGCGTCGCAAAAATATACTTCACCTCATCTCCTCTGGGAAATGTGTTCCTTTCTTTGGATAAACGACCTTATCCAAATTATACATTCGATTATTTAATGTATTCGTATTATATCTGCTGCGTGGTAAAGGATAAAATGGTTGCATACCGAGTATGTATTCAAGAATTTCGCCAGTACAACGGTACACTATATATACCAATCATAGTCACTTACCATCGTTCTAAGCGCGGCTTAATCTTGCACGTCCGATTCCTTTACTTTCAACTCGGAATGTCTCAAAAGTTTATTATTGATATGGTTCATTTTCTTTTTTTAGTTTTATTATCAAACTTGCGCATGTGAGACATTTTTCCCGTTGACAGACGTTTCATTTTTCCTTATCTGTTATATAGATGCCATATATTTACGAAATAAAAGACGAGAAAATTAGAAAAACCGTAGTAGACAGTCGATTGATATGCAGGGAGTTCCCGACAAACAAGGTCCAGGTTTATCGGCACGGGTAAATAAATTATGCATCGCAGAAAGCTGAAACTCTGTGACAATGTGACGCTGACGGTTGGGACAGAATGCGAAAGCTTTAGAACATTACGTTACTTGGATAATTACGTTACTTGGATAAAAAGAAAATTGAGAAGTATTAAAGTTTCTATAAGCCAACGTCCACCTAAGATCTCATTACGTCAAAACAGAACTCGACACTGTGGACGTTTCTGCGATCTACATCAGTGGTGAACACTTGTCAGCAAGGAAGAGAATAGTGTTTTCTTTCTTGCTAACAAGTTTGTTAACAAGATGCTATAGCCGCCAACAATGTCATTTCTCGTTTTGACGATATTAGAGCCTAGGTGGACGGTGGCCCGTCATTGCCGCTCCGTTTGCTGTCCACGTTTTACGTTACAATAAGTAGCGGTCAGTACGTTCCTGTACGTATGAAGTCGGCCATGTCGCGTCGGCGCAAGCGGTCCGTCGTGTCTGCCCTTATTGTTGCGGGGGCTCATTCTTCTGCTTTGCCAACGGCTGGAACACGTACTTTGGCACGTCGAGGTCCTCCGGACACATTCCTCTTTCGGATCCACCGAAAGATTTCGAAAAATCAGGAGCCGAACCCGATTTACAAGAGTAGAAGCCTCGGCGCCCGGCTACATCCGCAAGTGACGGAACAAACGAGTATCAAGATGGTCCTCTAATGACGTAGTGACGCGTCACACGTGGATAGCCAATGACGTGCCGCTAAGGTGATCGCATCTGTTTTTTTTCGCTTTTTTTACCCCGTTTAGTGATTATTTTGGGTCAAACGTTTGCGAGATTTGGACTCGGCAGGCCTCACAAACACGTCAGAATCAACCATAAATTTGTTTTTCTAAAAACTCTACAGCTTTTTTAAACTAAGATATGCTACTAAACGTTTTAATTAACGAAAATAAACACATAGTTATAATTAGAAACTTGTTGAGCGGCATCGCAAACCACTAAATTCGTCAATATTAGAAATGCTTGGAGCACGTGGGTGGCAGGGTGAAGTGCTAAAGTTACCACACATGCAGCAGGTGCAAGGCTAGAGGTACGATGACACGTCAGCGCGGTTTATCATTCTCTCATAATACGCGTTTCCTTACCCCGTCCTTGTTCCTGTTACACGAGTGATAATTTCAGCGCACCACTGCGCTTCCCACGCTCTCAAAGTGTTTCTAGAATACTGATGTAGTTGTTTTCGGTTCCGCTCAGCAAAGGTTTTAATTGGGACCATGTCTATTTTCACTAATTAAAATGTATTTAGTAGTTAATTATCCGATTTTTTGTGACATTCAGCCCCCATATTATATCCTCCTGGGCGTGAAACTCACCTCCACAAACTGCATTAGTCTAGCTTTCACGGCATTTTTTTAAACAAACCTGATAAACTTAGGAAAGAAAAACACAAAAAAACTGAACGTTGTTTTTGCAAAGCGCTGCTAGAACTTCCTTAAGCAGAGGTTTTCCCAGCCGCAAGACAGACAGGCGTTGAGACAGACGAGTTTATTTTTATGTGAGGGTTCGTCATCAGAATATCAGTAGCTCAAGATTTTAATGACAAGCGGGAATGTCAACAATGCATTGATAACGTCAAAACGGTCCTGTTCGTCGGGTGTAGTCCAACGAAAAATTATATGTGAATCATATTAATATATTTTTAGTATGAGAACCACGGTGACCCAAGATACCCGTTTGGCGTTGATTAATTTTTTATATGCACCGTAGTGGCTAACTATAATTTTGTTTCTGCTTTCAGAAAGCGGCCGGAAAGCCTGTCATCCTAAAGTCAACTTCTGAATAAGCCGTAAGTATGCAATGAACTGTCATATCTGGAGTTGGAGTGCTCACGACGGATTGGGGCGGTTCTTATACGAAGCTCCGCGGGCGTTTGAAACTTGCGGTTGGAGGATCGGTGAAATCGTATTGTTTCTTCGGGCCGACGCCGGTCATGACAACTCACAATTTAATGCTTTATTCCATGAAAGAACGAAACCTGTGAAACACTTCAGCTTTCGGAAATGGACGTGAGTTAAATCAGGGGGAAAATTGAAGGAAGCATAGGTATTCAGGTTGGTAGTTTCCTTTTTATTGTTTTCAAATCCGTTGCGTAGTTTTGTTGTTTATCATCATACTACTGTACCGCTTTTGTACGATTGTTGCTGCCCGGCTTCCGGGCTCTAATCACCTCTTTGGTACATCGTCCCATCATGTTGGCAATGGTCACGTGGTCTTTTAAAATTATTTGACGTCACAGGATCGAAAGATTTGACCACGAGACGTTTAGCCAGCACTACGGTAGAGTATTAGAGTAGTCTAACAAATTACTCACTCGTATGAGAAAAGAAGTAAGATGCACGCAACCGGGCACTGGTATGAACAATACGCTAACAACCAGTAGTTTCACTTACCGCGTATTAAATGTTTTGAAATCGATTAATTAGGACATACAGTCATGCCTCATTGATATGGGCCGTGTTAATATGAATACACGCGATATATATATATATAAAACGTTTCGGGGACAAACTGGGTAAATACATATGCGTTTTGTCTCCTTATTTCGAACATATGTTATTAAATAATTTTTATCCGTGAAAATATTTTTGTTAATAATTAGATTTGAATAAAAAATACTGTGAAGTATCAGAGTAAAAGCCGTAAATTCGATAGGAGCCTCAGCTTCCTCAGGGGTGGACATGAAACGAACGATACTATTTTGGACAACCATACGTGACCAACTGGGACTATTGTGGACATGAGTGAGACCCATATAAAGAATATGTCCTAGTTGTGGCGAAACACTACAACTTCACAACTTACCAGCAGCCTTTGATTATGCCAGCTTGGGTGTAATGTACGTTGCCCTTTACTATATAAAGATTTAACACGAAATGGAACGTTGAAATCAAAAACTAAAACAAAACACAAAATTCTGTATGCACAAAAAAAAAAGAAAGAAATATCATGTTTATTTCAAAAAGGATCTTGTATAAACCAGACTTATTCTTTATGATCAAATTATCTAGAACGTTCCGCTTTCTCAAAAAAGAGTAAACTTCGAAAGGTTTATACAGTCCCCGAGAGCTTAAAAAAAGGAGCAGGTGGAGAGTTCCGAGAATCTTATTATCGCTCAGCTGCTAATCAGTTTCTAGCAGTAGCGTATGATGACACCCCAGAACGACGATAGCATGAAACTACAACAATTAAACAGAACAAAACAAAAACTGAAAGGCATTGCATCACTCACCACTTTCGATCAAGCGAAGATCTTGTTACAAAAAGGCACGGCAGCTTAAACTCAATCCCGACATTGCATCGTAGCGCAGAAAGATATAAGGTGGCAAAAAATAATTTTAGAAACGCGGCGTCAATTTCTTCCGGTTTCGGTCGGCTAAGCGATTCGATTTAGATAGAGGAACACGTTTTGACAAAGAACCTACAATTCGAAGGTAAAGTTCTATTAATCTTCATTCGAGGAATTAGTTTGTAATTGACTTCAATCTAGTGATAAGGTCGTGTGAAGGGTTGAGTTTTGGTTACTTCTGTGTGTGTTATCTTGGAACACATTTGGGATTTGGTTGTTTAAATGAACAACCTAAGCCTACCTCAAAAACGATAATAATGTAATTTTGGGGTTGAAGCCTAGTTGTGTCGGGGCGTGTTAATGCTTTTGCATGCACGCGAAGATCAATCAACTGAAACAGAAGCGAATGTAGGCTGTGGAATTATTCTTGAGCAAAATTCTATACGTGAAACTACTGTCTTTTGAGAGATAAACGATGGGCATAATCAGCTTCCATATCCACCTGAAGACAACGCGCACTGACTACCATAAGGCCCCTTGCATGTACTTTCCAACCGAAAGCACGTAAAAGCAAACAAAAAATAGAAAAAAATGGATAAATAAAAAATCAGCAGAACCCATCCCTTTGGGAATGATTATCTACGTTAATGCGAATAGCATCAAACAGTGCGGAGTTATGCGCGTTCGTCAGGTGGCCGGCACACTCTGAATACGCCAGCCCACTCTTGAGGCGATTCTAAATTTGTTGACACTTTCACAGCCCTGCGCACGATCTCCGCAGCCCAGCACGTGCGTTTGTGTCACTTAGGAAGGCGAGCAAAGCACGCGCCATACGCACAAACACTCAAAATGGTACCGACCAGACTTTCTGGCGTCTCAGCTAGTCTCAACCAACGGTACTCTAAACGGTTGTTTATATCTTTACCATAGGACGCGCTTTACAGCGCTGTCACAGCTACCGGTGCGCGCGCGTTCCATGCACGAGGGCTCATTCCGCTCTCGTGAGGCTGAGCACGGCCGCTACATCACCCTCTCCCGAGCGCGGGAGAGGGTGAGCTAGACGGCCGTGCTCACGCTAGAGGTGAGCTAGCCCTCGTGCATGGAACGCGCGCGCACCGTAGCTGTGACAGCGCTGTAAGCGCGTCTATGTAAAGATATAAACAAGTGTTTAGAGTGCGTTGAATGACTGCCTTCATAGCTCTGTGGTTAGCGCGTCTGCCTGCTGATCAAAGGGTCAACGGTTCGAATCCCAGCCGGCGCCGGTCTTTTTTATTTATTTATCGACCCGCGGCGTAAGGAGTTAGATAGCCAGATAGATAGATAGATAGATACATACATAGACGAAAAGTGCGTGAAGTATCCAAAGAATGCTATTCGCATTAAAAGAGGCTCGAGGTACGCCTGAGCACTTCTAATGAGTTGTGAGTGCGAAAGCATGCACGGCGCTCTACCGCTTCCTCGGCGCGCTGACCGTTGGGCACGTGGAGCGTTGGAGCCGCTGCCTCGCTAGAGGTGCCTCCATCTGCCGGCCGCTTCCGCTGACAGGGTGGAGACACCAATGGAGCCGATGTAGCGCAACAATATGGCGCCTGAGGTCAGCATTGGCTCCACATGGAGTGTGGGTCCTGTAGAGTGTATGCAGCAAAGTCGTGGCGCAAAAACGTTGTGTTTAGCGAAAGTTCTGGATAGACTCAATTTGACGCCGGTAAGAGCATCGCAAAGTTCGCCACAAAATGGCGGGTGTCTCCACCCTGTCAGCGGAGAGGCCGCCAAATGGAGGCACACTATGCCTCGCGGACACGCAGCGCCATGGTTTGGCGGCCGTTGAAACTGACGCATAACGGCCAATGGGAACCTCGTCGACGCGCGCCAGCCAGTAGGACCGAAGCCGAAATCCATCAGCTTTACTCCGCTCCTTTGGGACCGGGGAAACTAGGTGCCGTTGTCTAGGATTTTCGCGTGGTTTCATAGCTGGGAGCTGGCTTCACTTGGAGAAAGGACTTGAAGTGCCGTTTGGCGCGGTTTCAAAGGTGATGACATCGGCTCGCTCCATGGGACAGTTAATGCTTTCGCATTAAAATTGTGGTTAAGAATGTAGAGGCCTATAGGCGGAAAGCGGAAAAGATATGAAGGCAAAAAGCGGAAAACTACCTACTACCCAAGTGTGTAGCGAAATCGGGAGCGGCGTTGGAAGCCGAAATATAAAAAAAGAAAGTAAAAGGTGTGAAATATACGGCGTAGGAGTTGCAAATAAAAATGTCTTTCTCCGCGAAGTGCTGTTGGCAATATGTTTCGGACAGGGAAATTATGACAACAAGAGTCAAGAGTCCTAAACAACACACATTTTCTTAAATAATAATAAAAAAAAATGTTTGTCTTTTGTATGTGTGGCCACATTTGTTCTGAAAGTGGAACCATTGCTTGTAGGTGTGTTTTCTACAACATACAAAAACAAACTCGCAGATTTTGGTTGTAAACAGTAATCAGACTATTTTTGTAAAGACACTGTCTCTCATACTATTCAAGCGGCTCACTAAGCTAGACCACATTGCTCCGTAGTACGAAAAAACGAACAAAGGGTCAATGAAGCAGTAAATGGGCTGCCTCCTGGTTCGCCCATCTGAGGTGACTCTGCAATGCTACACACCGGACCGTAACCCTTCCTACATACCGATCAATTGTACGAACATGAAAATGTTGTGATTTTGCGGAAACTTAACAAACGTTCGCTACGGGGATAGCCAGAGTTCGATAAATATATGCTACTATAAAACTAGAACACGTGTGAAGACATCACTTAGAAAAACAAATCGCGGCAGAAGCCAGCTACCTCCGAAGTATATTTGGTGTATCAACAAAGGCTCTTCAACGTTCCTACCAATAGAATGGTTGAGAAGAAAATAAACTTTTTTCGTTAACAAATTGCCACCCACGGCGAACTTTTGGGATTGAAAAGCATACTAACATACTAATTAGCTTAATAATTACCTAATAATTATTTCATCCCGCACCAACATGGCTTTAGAACTGACTTATCTTGTGTCATCCAGTTGAATAAGTTTACCTCACGACATTACTGCTTTATACGACAAAGGTCCACAGGTCGATTCACTGTTCTTGGAATTCGAGAGCGTCTTGATGCGGTTCACATATTTTTTCTTTTACATAAATTGGCATCTTCGGGATTATCACACTATGTTATTGATTGGTAAAAGGATTATTTTTCTAATAGAAAACAGTGTGTTGTTGTGAATGGTGTCTCTGGTTCTGTCAACATCCTGTCAGGCGCCCCGCGAGGGTCGGCTTAGGACCATTGTTATTTCTGCTATACATGAATGATAGAACATCTGGAATGATACCAAGCATAAACCATTACGCGGATGACTGTGTATTTTATAGAAGCGTCTAAGATGTACCCGATATTGATGCCCAGCAACGTGGCCTGGGCTTTGTATTACTATGGTGTGGTAGACAGAAAATCCGAATAAACATTAAAAAATGTTGTTTTAAATACGTTAAAAAAAAAAAGCTCAAACGTCTTTTGTCAGGTTGCTATCTATCAGATCACTTGCTTGATCATGTTAATGAGTATAGGAATATGAATGTATATTTCGCGGCTAGCTGGACGTAGAACAAGCACATACAGTGTGTAACTAACAAAGCTTGTGGTACATTAAATTTAAATTCAAAACTGATCGCATGTTCCTCCAGCGATATTTGAAGTTCTGTGCTTTTTATGCTATTACCTCTCAGCTGGGTCCGGCTTCTCAGGGAAGAAGTAGTAGCCATGAAATATTAGCGCATCCGATTATAATTCGATCAGGCCAAACATTGCAACATCTGGTGGCGCCCCAGTGTGATGAAAACGCGCAGCTGGTGATAGAGCAGGGACTTTTTATGAACGACAATTCTGATTGGCAGCGTTAGAAAGAGCCGTTCTGAATTTTTTAATGGACTCTAAATAAAGTGTATCACTCCGTGAAATATCGTTATTATATCAAAAGGTCGTATTTATTTAGCGAGAAAGGTTAAACAAGATTATGAGTTCAATATGGGCAGAAATAAAAAGAAAAAACACTTATCGAGAGTGTATATCCTTTATATTCATGTATAATGTGTTTTCACTTGATGCTACCCCCTACGATAATGCCCTCTGGGCGATGTAGGTATTTGAATAAATAAATAAATACAATCTACTAATTAACTTTTTAAATATTTAAAACAAACGCATGGTTCCAAATATTATAAAATTGCTGAGCGTCAGCGAACACCCTAAATCAGTCACTTTTAAAAATACTTAAAACACTTCTTAAACTCGGTGGTATGCTTAAGTTTCAACTCGTGCTGCAGGCATAAGGCTGGTGATGTTGAAATGCAAATGATTTTCGTATCATTCGCGTTTTCCCATCGAAAGCTTTGTGCCGGCTGCACAAGGGAAACATGAGCGCACCCTCACCAGAGATTGCGATGTTAGTTTTCAATAGTAAATTAAATTACATTACTCATTACTTTCCTCGTAAATATGCGCAGATGTAATAAAATTACGTGGCAAACTCGCAGACTAAAAGTTATTACAGTACATTAAAATTACATATGAAAAGTGATAGCGTTACTGTGAAATTATTTTATAATTAGGCAGTAATTCGTTCCCATTTTATTTACGGTATTCGAGAATTCATATCTCTTTGTCGCACCGCAGCAATCACATATGCCTCAAAATCGGCAAAGTTTTCTCACTTAAAAAAAAAAAAAAGTGATGACGGAAGCGTTAAACGTAAGGAACAGCTTCTTTAGATAAGCACTATAAAAAGACAGCTCACCAGTTTCGCTGTTCATTAAAGGTCAAAGGGCATTGGTTCATGGCTGATGTGATTTTGTCCGCCTTATTTTGGAGAATTCGTCCACTTCGGGAAATTGTACCATAAGCTCATTTTTACGTGAAGTCGTAGCGACTGTAGTGAGGTTTGCTAAACTAATCCTCGTGTGGCCTTTGGCGAACGTGATCCATCGTTCCTGAACCCATTTTGCATCCTGAAACTTGTTCGGACTCGGATGAAGTCGAATATTTTTTTCTCTCGAAAGCACTTTTCGATGCATCCCCAGAAATTCTTCTCTAGGAGCATTGTTCCACAACACCTGAAGAGCGAGCATTATCGCGCGTTTTCATTCAAAGGGGCCGGGTGTTTACTGGAAAGGAACGCCGCCAGAGAAAGGAAGGGTTGGCTGGCGCCTCCTGAAATGAATGCCTCCCATACGAACCTGCGGCAATGTACGCCCCTTCGCTTTTCTCTGACTTAACTTCCGAAGGTGAAGGCAGAGGAAAAGACAGATGATGCATACCGCGGGCGAAGCTTGAATAAACAATGCTCCCTGCGGCGCCCGTTTTCTACAATTCCTGCCGTTATACAAAATACAAAAAGAAAACAAAAAACATATGTACTATGCCAAGGACAAGGCTACTCACGGAACGTTCTGGATCCTTGACAAGATATTTAACATAAATACAGACCCCTCACCACAGGTTTTAAAATATGTTAATATCTTAGTGACCTGCCCTTCGAATTATGGCCTGGTATGGCCCCCGCGGTGACGTGGCACCGGAAATTAATTCGCCTTGATAGAATTTTTGTGAACCGTGGCCTTCCATCTTTTTAGAGCGCAGCTGCTTTTAGGCCCCCGTTTCCGGCTTGAGCGGCGTCGCCGTCGCCGTCGGCGTAACTGCGCGTTGCATTATGAGGAAACGTCCCATAATGCAAGACGCGGGTCTCCCTTGTGACCCGCGCGTTGCGTTATGGGACGTTTATTTATAATGACGTCACACGTGACGTCACCAGGGTCACGAGAGTTACGAGTGACGTCACGACGGCCATGGTGACGTCATTATGGGAAACGTCCCATAACGCAACGCGCGGGTCACGAGTGACGTCACGAGGGTCCCCAGTGACGTTACGAGGGTTACCAGCGACGTCCCTCGTGACGCGCGCTTTGCATCATGGGACGTTTCCCATAATGACGTCACACCTGACGTCACGCGTGACGTCACGAGGGTCACAAGGGACGTCACGACGGTCACGTGGGTTACGAGTGACGTCACGAGTGATGTTACGAATGTCACTCGTGAAGGTCACGACGAAGGTCACGACCTTCACGTGACTTTCACTCGTAAAGGTCACGATCTCCACGGGGCCTTCACGAGTGACGTCACCAGGGTCACTAGGGTCACGAGTGACGTAACGAGTGGACTGTCACGAGTGACGTCACAAGCGGAGGAGGAGGGAGGAGGAGGGAAGAGAAGTATGAAAAGAGGAGGGTGGAGTGGGGGAGAGGAAGGAGGATGGGGAGGAGAAGGGGAGGAAGAGGGGAGGAGGGGGAGGAGGGTAAGGAAGAGGATGGGAGGGGAGGAGGAGGAGGTGCAGGAGGAGGAGGAGAGGAGGAGAGGGTACAGAGGACTAGGACGGGGCCTCCCCACCTCCTGAACGCTGCGCTGTAATTCGGCTTTCGAAAGGTTTTCTTTGTCCGCTTATCCCTTTTGATCCCGCCTTCGTGTGTTTGTCTAGCTCCCGACTCCCGCGTGCAGATTGTATACTCAGAAGCGCCTCTAAAAAAGGACTTACGAAAGTAATTACTAATTAGTAGTTTTCTGAAAATTACTGCCTGGAAGTTATTCATTACTTTTCTAAATTGCCAGCAAACAAAAGTGATTCATTGCATTACTCATTACAACAAATATAACTTAATGACAGTAATTTTATTACAGTAATGTCATTACTGCCTTCTTTGAACTCCACGCTTCACACGTGCTTAAACTCTGCCTAACATTAACTGATTTAGGGTTTTTCGATGACGCTCAGCTACTTTTTTAATTGAAGCCATGTTTATTTTGCCAGCTTAGAAAATTAATTAGAATGTAATAATAAATTATGCTACTGATTTGTATATTTTTCTGCATACCTGGCTTTCCCCGTGGCTGCCAGTTTGTTCACAAGAAGAGTTTGTTGTTTTCTCAACCGCCCTATTGGCAGGATTTTTTTTTAAATCTTTGCTGAAACACCCTGTATACCTGAATCTCGTATAAGAACCTCCTACTCTCATGACGCCACGAACACCCCTCTATACAAGAAAATAATAATCTGAAGCTGTCTCGAGCTGTTCTACAGACCGATAGCCTCGCAGAAAAAAAAAATTAAAACAAAATATTTTTTCGAGTTTTCACAATACGTAAAAACTTACCTGGTGCTTGGTGGGCTTGAGAAAAAGCCAGAGGAGAGGGCTGATGCGCAACCTGTCGCAGGTAACAAGGGACAGGTGACAGTTCAAAGCTGCCAGTAGAGGCGCCAAGCCCGGAGCCTCGTAAACAGCGGCTTTGCGTCTTCCGAGTTTACGAAAAGTTGCGACGTCGCAACCCCGAAGACTGGACCTCCACACTTTGCCTGATTCAGAAGCTTTAAAGTTACATAAACCGTCTTTCAATCTTGGCTTCAGAAAAAAAAAAAAAAAAAAGAATAGATTTGGTCCACTAAGCCTTCTGACACGGCTCTCTCGCCTGGATCAAATAAGTCGCCTATCGTGATCGTTTAGGTCACGCTATGGGTCTGCAGAGCGGATGACTTGGTTTTTACTGTCATACATTCTCAGGTTGTACAATGCTGAAACTAGGAAGTTCGGCTGAAGAGGATTTGATTGGTTGCAAAGTGCAAACACCGACTTCTAAGTTTGCTTCGAGGACATAAATAAGGAGGCGCCGCTTGGTATGTGGTGTAAGCACATGCGCCAGGTATATTTACTTTATAGATTGTAGTTGCGCGACAAGTTTTTCAAAACAACGACACCTCAACAAAAATACCTACGATGTTGTTTTGGCAATGTCACAGGTCGAAGCAAGTCGCAGAAGCTATAAACAATGCAGAAAGCTAGCTTAATAAAGATGTTCATTGGCAAGGGCTATAAAAGAACTGAAAAATGTTTCGCCGCGAGGCAAGGCGGTTAGGGGGCATAATTTTGGCACGAGCTTAAGCATAAAAGCAAACATTCAGAGGCTTACTTGCTTAACTATCGAAAGTACCTTTCGATAGTTAAGATGCACTGCGCAGAGGAAAGAATGATTGAATAGTAACACCTGGAGATTTTCAGATTGCGCAACGAAAATCTTGATTAAGCAGTGTCTTCAAAGCAACGAGGATCCGTGAGATTGCGGACATCTCGGCCCGCATTTGAACCCGCCACCAGGGGATTCCTAAGACGTCACTTTGCAACTGCAAATTCTATTTTGCGACACGGGTTAAACGATTTTGGCTTTATTTGCTATTTAAAAATACCGCTTGTTTGAGGGGAGGGGGAGGGTGGATAACAATACAAGTCATGGAAGTTCTCCGCGGAGAGTAACGTGGCCAGAACCTAGAGGCCCCAACCGACAAAATAATTTTTCCGCACTTATCAGAACAATATTTACCGAAGCGTAAAGGGGTCACACGCTTTTAAAGCGCGTTAAAGTCTTTATATCCCGAGTAATATTTCATTATACACAATAAAACAGGAAGTCATCAAGGCGATGACACCAAGTCGATCTTTTTCCTGCCAAGATGAACAGATGACCTTTCCTCGACCGCCACACCTTATGGAAACCAAAGAGGACTATCTTTATAAGGTCTCTTTCATCGGCGCCTTTTTCTAACTCCAAATCTATCTTATTCTGAATGTAACTCGATCTGAAGCGCCTGCCTTAGTTAGATGCAAAATAGTTGTGCATTGGCGGTCACAAAACACATGGTGGAGGTTTTACTGTAAAACACAACGCTCGATATCGACACCCTGAAGAGAGAGAAAAAAAGAAGCTTTTGTGTTCAGTCAGCCTTTAAAGTAAATCATCGCCGTGAAATTTAGAAATTTTTTTAAGTGCTTGTCTAAGCCGGATTGCACGTAAGCAACGTAAGTGTTTTGAAAGCACATGTCTAGGTATCAATGTGATATGCACAAGACTTTTGTTAAGAGCTCCAGGTCATCGCAATGTGGCCTTCGCCATTTCACCTTGCCAGGTCTTTATTCGAGATGCCACATTGGATTGCTTTGACACTCTTCATAATTGCTGGTAAAATCACGAGGCGCAAACTTCTCCTGATTATTAACTTGCCTCGAGGGATGTCTCGAGGAAGTAGAAATACACAGACCCTACTGAACTCGAAAAAAAGGACGCGAAAACCAATCAAACCAAGGTCGGTGCACGCCGCAGGAAGACACAGCAATCAAGCAGTTCGCAATCAAACCATGGCGAAGATGCCGCGCCTACATAGTGCGTTAAAACACTACATCCAGCGAAATCATAATCCAATAGATTTTCACTCAACCCGACATCGCAAAGCCCCCAACGAAGCTAGAAACAAGAAGTAAAAAAAAAGAAATAACGAAAGCAGACCACAATTTCGATGAGCCGGACCGGATTATCCCTCGAATCCTTACTCGCACAGTCCATCAGTCCCGCCGACCAGTCCAATCACAAAACCATCACCTTTCTTTCCCTATTTCAACCTCTTGCTTTCTTGTCTATCTTCAGTCTCGAAATAAAAATAAAAGACACACAAATCACTAGCAAAAAGCATGAACGGTTTCTTTTGCGACCTCCGCAGGGGCAACTCCATCTGCACCTGAACCGTTTACCCTGACGCAGCATCCTAGACTGTAGGATTTCCAGCTTCCACGAACATCCACGGTTTCTTTTCATCCCTCCCCACCAGGGAATTTGCCGAAACGAAGAAAAACGACCCCTAAAGAAGAGAAAGAACAGAACTCACGCTGAGACGAAAACAGACTGTACTCTGGCTCGCCTTCTATTCACTCTCGCAATATCTGCCGAACGAAGCAGTCTCCCAGGGATCTTTCCCGCTTTCTTATTACCGGAGAAGAACTCGCTGGGTGAGGTATAGGCCTCCCTAAAGTCTCGGTGGTGTGCCGCACACAGGCGGATCCCGGGAAACCAGTGTCCTCTGGGAGCAGTGGCCTTTGACTTGGCTACACACGATCCCCTGCGGAGTGCCGCGGTCGTGGCCTAAAGGGAAAGACCCTGCTCTAGATTATCCAAACAGCCGAGGGAGTCGTGGGAGGGCCGACCTTATGACAGAGGAGGAATAGAAAAAAAGGCTTTATTTACAATTCTATTGTGAGCAGTATCCTACTGCCTATGCGATTCTGAAGCCGTGGTTAGATTCAACGCAGTTGAGTGCTTTGTAACGGTGTGACAGAGTACGAACAAATTGCTCTCATGATCAGGTGTAGTCCCCGCGTTATCGCATCCAAGAAATAGATTTTATATGACACTTAAGTTCACACTCCTGAAATTAATTTTCAAAATGCAGTACTTTCGCCTATGTGTCATTCCTTAAAAAAAACAAACACACACACACACGAAATCTCGACCACCGATATTTCGCGTTTCGCGCCGACCCAGATCCTACTGTAAAAAAAAAAAAAAAACTGTCCTCGAGATCAAAGAGGTGTGCGTAATTTTTTGCAGTGTGCGTTTAGGGTCCAAACGGAGGCTGATGTAATTTTAAGTATGAGAAAACAAACGCTTGCTCCTTGTTAACTAGCCCCCAGCCATTATGAACATATTATTCGTTTTATCATTTGGATTAGCCAGAAAAACGTCTTCAATGTAGCTCTGAAACCACGCCCTTCTGAGGTAGAGAGAGTACTTTAGTGATATGGATAGTACTTTATTGCACTTAAAAGTTTGTGGTGCCGTTCGGTGTGCAGGTGAGGAGGGAAAAGCATGTGCCCATACACATATTGTGCCCCTTTCACCAACCGGACGGGCTATAAGGACTAGTCTAGACTGTCTAGACTAGTCTATACTGCAAACGTCAGAGAGGAGGAGCCCGTTCGTTGAAGTCACGAAAGGGCCTACTGAGGAAAACGTGGGCCCGCCGGTACTGGCCGCGCTTTTCTCGTTGGCTGCTCATGCTGACGTTCAGAGCCGTCGTCGTTCTGCCGCTGCATAACGCTCGCTTCAATCCGTTGACCTGTCATGCTATTGATTCGATCGCCCGACACGTTTATTGCTTTCTTGTGTGTTCACGGGTTTGCGGAATTTTCTCCAAGCGGCTGCACAAATCGGATTCGGCGCCGTTGCTCCTTCGGCTTACCGCCCTTTTCACGCCGACACCGAGATGTCGAAGACGTGGATTCCCGCTATGCAAACCGAAAAAATTTGAACCCTAGAAGCACAATTTTTTTTAGCGTGTTTTGGGCGGCGCATATTAAACCAACGTGTGAGTTTGGGTCTGAAGAAGACTCGTCTGAACCGGACGTTCCGCCGACCACATTTGAGCGTAAGATGGCACCTGAGCGCATCCAAAGGCACACGCAAAAAGGAGGGGAAACATGGGAGGAATTATCAGCCGGCTGGTTTAGAGAAAAATTATCTATTCGGCTAGTAGTTGTTGGCAGTATACACTGCAAAAACCGCGAGCATGGAGCTAAAGAGTGGGCTTTCGCTGGCTATTTTGTGCTAACCGTCTGATATTAGTAGTGTATTTAGTTTGGTTTCTGTATGTGTCGCTGAAGTGACCATACTTTCCCGGACCGACTAAGCTACCCAAGATTATTTTGTTAAAACCTCCGCTAACCATTTAATTTTGAGTTGAAGGATTATGTTACAATACTCGACACGCAAACCATCATGCGAATTTCATGATTCGCATGATGATTTGCTAAAATTGACGTCACGTGACCTCAACACCAATTCTATTCCCCGCTACTTTAGTGGGGAATTGAATTGGTGTTGAGTCAAGTGATGTCAATTTTCCCCACTAAATCTTGCGGAGAAACTGATTCTGTTCATAGGTGACGTGACACAGAGTCATGTGACGTCGTTTTCCCCGCTCAATTTAGCGGGAAATGAAATTGGTGTATAGGTGTTTGATGTCCCATAATGCAACGCGCGCAATTACGCCGACGGCGACGGCGACGCCGCGAAACACGAAAACAAGCGCCTAAAAACTGCGCTCTAGAAAAAACAAAAAACACGGATAAACACAATGAGGTGAAGCTTGGTGGCAAAGCTTGTCATAATTAATTCGGTTACGCAACTAATTTTTTTTCTAATCACCGTCAAGCCTGCACATGACTCTAATGTTCTATATATAATATTGAAATGTGGGTATTAAACACACATTATAATATACTTTTTATAACATTTGAAAGGTTGGAATTGTTAAGAATCAAACATTCATTGATCGGGACAATGTGAAACGGATAATGTATTCACCGTGAAACAGGTTTTATTTTTTATTTTTATTTATTTCACAATACTACCAGCCCTGTTAAAGGCCAAAGCAGGAGTGGATAATACAAAACAAGGAATGTACACTGCATTGTGTACATCGCACACACACACACACAAAAAAGGAGGTGTTACAAATCCGCTTACAGAAGCGTGCCAAAAACACATACATATATATACTCTTTTTTTATTCAAACAACACACGTAGAGCTTTTTCGAAATCAGAAATCGATTCAAGAGCAACAATAGCACCTGGAAGTTTATTCCAAAAGTTTATAGCCTGCACAAAAACTGATTGTTTAAATATATTTATACGGGCGTGAACGGGTTCGAGCACTTTCGGGTGATGTAAACGCTCTAGACGGTGAATTTTGGGTGTTACATATGTAGCGCTGTCGATTATTAAAAGATGATTATAAATCCGAAAAAAATAGGTTCAGGCGTTGACAAATTTTCCTTTTTTTTCAAGGGTTGCATGTCTGCCTGCTGTTTTAGCTCCATCACAGACATCGTAGTCTTGAAATCAGAAAATATTGTACGCACCGCAAGTGACTGAACCTTTTCAAGCGCATTAGAAAGCGTGGCCTGCCAGGGATCCCACACCTCGGAAGCATACTCCTGTGTTGGTCTTACAAGAGTTATGTAGAAACAAGCTTAACCGAGGGTGGTGTCTATACAACTCCTTCGTAAATACCACAGTTCTTTAGTTGCCTTTTTTGTTACATAATCCACATGTTTGTTCCATTTCAGATCGCTAGTGATAACCACACCCAAGTATCTATAGCTGTCAACTTTAGAAAGCCTGACAGAGTCAAGCTCGTAGTCAAAGTAAAATATATTTTTCTTATTCGTCAAGTGCATGTGTTGCGCTTTCTGGTGTTTACTATCATATTCTTTTCACTACACCATGACGAGATGCGATATAAAATATCATTTACTTTATCTGATCCAGGCACGTAGCCAGGATTTTGTTTCGGGGGGGGGGGGGGCGCCCATGACAAAATGCTGTATGAGGGAGGGGAGAGGAGGTCCCAGCACAATGGAAAATTTGGAAGGGGGGGGGGGCCTGGGCCCCGGGCCCCCCCCTCCCTGGCTACGTGCCTGATCTGATCGTTAACTGACGAAATGGGAGCATATATAATACAATCATCGGAAAACATTCTTACTTTCACGCGCCCGTTACTTCAGATAGAAAACAAACGGTTAACATACATTAAGAAAAGCAAGGGACCCAACACGGAGCCCTGCGGAACCCTGAGTAAACTTTCAACAATTCCGGAAAGCTGCCATTTACATCGACGAACTGCCGGAGATTTCTGAGATATCCGCTAATTCGTCTTATAATCAATGAAGGAACACCGTAGCCTATTAAAACATTAATTAGTTTAAAATGTGGTTCTCGATCGAACGCTTTAGACAGATCTATAAAAATGGCATCCACTTGCAGGCGATTATTAAAGCATAACCAGAAATCTCATGATACCATTCGAGTAGTTGGGTTGTTGTTGAATACTCTTTCCGAAAACCATGCTGATTGGAACTTAGGATGCCTTTGTCCTCCATAAAGAAACTAGCTGCTTATTTACAATGTGCTCTAGTAGCTTACATGACGTACAGGTCAAAGAAATAGGGCGATAATTATTAACTGAATCACGCTTCCCACTATTTTTCACGGGCGCAACTCTTGCTAATAACTAATCGTGCGGAAAAACAGAGTCTCGAATGAAATGAAGAATATAACTGTTAAGTATTTCTGCAACCCATTCAGCGTACCTTTTTAGAACTTCATTTGTTACAGTATCTGGTCCTGGCGTTTTTTAGTATTAAATAATAACAATAAGGATACGATACCTTGATCCAATACAAAACCACTCACGTTAGAGCCTTCATCGTTGGGAATACTGCTGAATTCAGTTGAACCTATCGTAAACACAGACTGAAGATAGTGATTGAATTCAGACGACATTGTGGCCCTGTCGTGCACAAAGTTGTTATTAAAGCGTAACTGACTTATCTTAGTCCGTGACGGAGTGAGATAACACCAAAACTTTTTAGGGGAGGATGAAATGAATTCTGGCAATTACTTTATTAAATAGGTTTCCTTAGCTAGCTTTATCAATGTCTTTAACTTGTCACTCTGCTTACAGACAGCAGGAGAATTGCGCGTTCGATGTTTACGGTTGGCCTGCAAAATTTCTCTTGTAATCCATGGATTGTGGTGTTTGGTCGTTTTAGTTTTTTCGTATAAAGTTTAGGATGCAGTGCTCAGTAATACTTTTAAAATTCAACCACGTTTCATTTACACCACTGTGATCTTCAAACCCGTCTAGAATGATCTTCCAGATAATCAATAACAGACTCGTCATTAGCCCCTTCGTAGTCATAATACTGCTTTACTTGAGCTGAGTCTTTTGGCAAACACTCATGTTGCACTTAAAAGCACCAAATTGTGATCAGATATTCCTTCGTGAACAGTAAAGCGCGATACATATGCGCGAAAAATCCATCCGATCCGACGTCCGATCCGGCAGTACGACTGCCTGATCCGAAAAATTTGGTCGCTTCAGACGTCGGATCGGCGATCCGGCGTGCGTCCAACGTGCCAGATAGTTTCGCACGGCGGACGGACTGTCGGAAGCGTCCAGCCAATGACAGCACAGCTAGCGCGAACGTCATGATGACGTACTGGGTCTGGCGGGACGAATAAGAAAACGGGACGGGCGACGGGAAGCCGGACGCGTGGATCCCGCTGACCCATTCGAAAAAGATGGCCCCGGCAAAGAATGCACGCGCTAGCGAGAACGAGCTCCTAACTTCGCTCGTGCGAGCTAAACCGTCAATCTGGGACCAGAGATCTATGAACGCGGACCTCCGCTGGAGTGCTTGGATCTCCTGGGCGGAGCCGAACGGATCGTCGTGTCGCATGCAAGGTCGGAAGCGTGTGTCTCAAACTGTCGCGTGCGGCAATTCGGAGCGGCGTTCGGACTGTCGGATCGGACGATTCTGCCGTCCATGTGTCTCGCGCTTAACGCTACAATGATCGAAATGTTCGCTAACGAACAAGAGATCGAGCAAGCTGATTGATGTTTCAGTAATTCGCGTAGGTTCTTCGACAGTTTGACGAAGACACCGACCAAATGCAATGTCTTCGAGCACTTCAGATAGTTAAGTTCCTGGACAGGCAACGCCCTATGATTATGTTTGTTCAGAAGTCAAAAGTCAGAATGGTGTAGAAGTGCACCAGTGGAACTTCTAAAAAATGTGCAGAACCACAATTGTATTCATTTTATTTTAGAGCGCAGCTCTTAGGCGCCCCTTTTCCGCGGATAGCGGCGTCGCCGTCGCCGTCGCCGTCACCACGCGCGTTGTATTATGGGACGTTACAGACCCGTACCCCAATTCAATTCCCCGCTAAATTTAGCGAAGAAACTGAATTGGTGTGCAGGTCTGGGATGGCCCATAATGCAACACTGCGCATTCAGTTTCCCCGCTACATTTAGCGCCAAAAACTGACGTCACACGACATCAACACCAATTCAGTTTCCCCGCTGAATTGAGCGGGAAACCGACATTGTGTATAAGATCACGTGACGTGAAGTCATGTGATATCATTTTCCCCAATAAATTTTAGCGGGAAAATCAATTAGTGTTGAGGTCACGTGACGCCAATTTTCCCGCTAGATCTAGCGAGGAAACAGAAACTTTTGGCGCTCGTTCCGCGTGTTTTGCGGCGTCGGCATCGCCATCGCCGTCGGCGGAACCAGAGGAGGAGGGGAGGTACGAAGGAGGAGGGAGGATACGGAGGAGGAAAGTACGAAGGAGGAGGATCGGGTATGGAGAGGACGAGGGGAATGTACGGAGGAGGAGGATACGGAGGATGAGGAGCACAGGGTCCGGAGGAGGAGGACGGGAGGGTATGGAGGAGGAAGGAAAATGGGAGCAGGAGGGGATGCGGAGGACGAGGAGGAGGAGAGGAGGGTATGGAGTACCTCACCTCCTTCTGCTCCGTACCCCTCCTTCCTCCTCTAAGAGCTGATCTTTGATTTCGCATTACAGAGATATGCAAACGCCTTTCATACTTTAGTTATCTACTTAAATAGCCTAAAACCCCTGAAGTCAAGGTGTTTTACACGGGAGAGTGGTTTTAAAGAAAACGTGATGTTGAGAGTTTGCGGAATGAGTCGATGTCTTGAGTAGAGACGATGCATTCGGACAAGTCCAGTCCAGAGATGTCTCCGGGAAAAATGATTGAAAGAATGCTGTATTTAGGGTAAAAAGAAGGCCAACTTGTCCAGGGTGATCAACACGTTCGGATATGCGATGAAGTGACAAGGTGAATGAGCTGGAGTAGTGAGGCGCTATAAAGCAGAGTTGAACGGTTCTGAAGTGCCTCTATGTCAGATGCAAGGTATTTAATATGAGGGTCCCAGACTGGTGACGTATATTCTAATTTTGGGCGTACTGACATTACATTATGTGTCGCGTTCGACAGACAGGGCGCGAGACGAAGATTGCGGCGTAGAAAACCAAGAGTGCAGTTTGAATAGGGAATCATGCTGTTAATATGAGTTCTCCAGTAAATGTCGTGAATTAAATGAAGGCCAAGATATTTGTAGGTTGAAACGGAATCTTAACTGAGGTTACCATTGGAGTGGGAAGCATAAATATGTTTACGAATTTGAAAAAAAAAAAGAGAGCTTTAGATTGGGAAGCATTTAAGAGCATTTGCCACTTTGAACACCATGCGTTAATTCGGTCAAGATGAGTTCTACATATTAAGTGAGTCATTTGTGTAAGATTTAACGCCGCATTTTCCGAGAATTATTAGGTGGCCTCCAGCAGCTAATTATTTGGCCCGTGCTGCCAAGTTCACAGTATAAGGACTGGAGTTGGATATGTCCCGAGCTTTGCAAGCTCTCCGCAACTTCAGAGCGAAATAGGGGCTCTGACGTCGGACGCACAAAGCCTCTTTGAACAAATTTAGTTCCTGGTCCCAGGTGTACAAGATGTTAAAAGTTCACTAGCTCGCCTGCATCTTCCTCGTTATTTTCTCGAACAAATTAAAATTGAAAATGTCGCCGCAAGATGCACGGTCTTCCCTATCTAAAGCCGCACTGTGTTTTTAAGAAGACATCCGATCCCCTCTTTTGTCACGTTTCGCACCCGAGGCACCTGCCGAGTCACGTTGAAAAACTTAATTGCGTTATTTTTTTTGGTGTGTTTTGCCATGAATTGTGTCAAGTGCCGGCGATGATGCGTCGCAAGCAAATGCCTCGTGGGTGTTTCGTGTGGAATGACACTCAAGAAAAGTTTTGACAAAACATAAATATAAATTAAGTCCTTCCGTATCCTGCTGGGACTGCAGAGGCGGGAAAGGAATGTCTTGAAACAGTTGCTGGGTTGTGAACAACAACAAAAAAATGTTTTATCAGCTTTGTATTGTTTGTGTCGCGAGTCCTTGTCAGCCCTCCGACCAATAAGAAGGTAGATAATAGTGGCGGCCACTCACTGTTATAAATCTGCCAACGATTAATTTGCGTATAACAGTAGGCTCTAAAACGCAATCTACACAGGGTTATAAACACGCTGCGTATCATGCTGAGCATCTCATTCCATGTCACACTTTGATCCGGGAGCTTTGCTAACATATCATCGTTCGTGAGGTTTTCTTTAATAATCATGCGTTATAAAAACAAACAAACAATGCGCGTGGTGCTTGTTCGTAAACAGTGAGCAAAAGTTTCGAAATTATACCGTGCCTAAAACAGGGGCGGATCCAGAACTCCGTTTTGGGGGGGGGGGGGGGCGGAAAAATTTTAAGGCATACTATTCTCCCATTCGTTTTTGTGCTTTTGTGCAAGGGGGTCCACCCATGTCAAATTGCCCTCCGAGGAGGGGGGCGGAGGAGGGGTCGACTTTGTTTAGGGGGGAGGCAGCGTCGCCCCCGTCGCCCCCCCCCCCCCTTTGGATCCGCCACTGGCCTAAAAACACACAAAGGCGTCTTTGAGAGAGAGAAGTGTTGAAAAGAAAGGAAGCCTGGAACTTATTAAAAGGCGTCTTTGAAACACATAACACTGCGGTAAGTATGAGTCAACAAACCAGTGCATGCCAGTGGGAACGACGAAAACTAAGAGGACTTGGTGATTTTCCAATCACTCGTATAATATTTTATATCTTGCATTTGGAGTGTTGTCAAAGGTATTAGTTTTGTGAACTGAATTTAGAGGACATAAGTGTGACCGAGAATTTTATGACACTGCAGAGATCAAAATTGAAAAGGTGCAACAACACGTTTCTTAAAAATTAAGTTGCGTGAATCTTGCTTTTGGGATGTAAACTGCGTGAAATGTTCTGAAAGTCTCAAGCGACGCGACAAATTTTGTAGGAGTGAAGATCAATAATGCTTAATTTATAAGCGTAATTTATATTGATTAGCTTAACTAAGCCACGCATTTCAAATTTACAAAAAGCTGACAGGCGAAGGCGGAATCGCTTTCTGCACAATATAATTTCGATTCTATAGTCAAAGGCTCTAAATTTAATAAATGCTAAAAAAGTAATAAGGCGAGAGATTCATATGTGTTGCGAAACAGAAACAAAGGCGCGCGCGTTTTTATAAGCAATCTGTAAAACTCGGTATCAGCTGTGCTAGTCGTCATTCTATTTCAGTCAAACTTAAATAATTCTATTAACAATTGTTGCAGCGAGAAGTCGACGCATGGAGAACAGCTTCCGAGGAAAGACAAAATATTAATGAACACTCTAGGAAATCAAGGGAAGGGAAGCGTTATTGATGGTCGCGTCGGCGATCTCCCGATCTGGAATATTTCTACAGCATTGTGCATCTAATTTTGCTTCGTTCGTTTGTTAACTAGCTTCATAGCCCGTCGAGAGCGTAATTAAATTCGTTGATTAATCATCCGAGTATAAACACGATAGATGGCGAATGATAACCTTCGTTAGTTTCAGTAGCTCAGAATCCAACAGGCAAAGAGCTATTACGCGTAAATACAGCAACGCAGTCCATTTTAAGAAATTAATATTGATACGATTAATTATTTGTTAAGGTACCGTCGAAATTCTTAAAGCCACGGAAACAGTAGGTTCTAAATCCATAACTTATTAAGATAATACTGCATGGAGCAGGCACGTAGCCAGGATTTTGTTTTTAGGGGGCCCGCGTGCGACAAAGTGCATGTATGAGGGGAGGGGAGAGTGGAGGTCCCAGCAAAATGGAAGATTTCAGGAGGGTATGGTAGGGGGGGGGGGCCCGGGCCCCATGGGCCTCCCCTTGGATACGTGCATGGCATGGACCTTGCTTTCTCCGGTTGTTGTTGAAAGCAAAGTAGCAGAGGCCTTGGGTGATAGTGTAAGCATCGAAACGCGGGCGTAGTTGTTGGTGGGATGTCATAGCGCGAGCGACCCATGGCGTTGACTTTGGGGGATGGGGGGGGGGGGGGTTGCGGTTGCAGTGCACTAACACTTTTTCCCTCCTTCTCCGCTGCGTAGCAACGCAAGGTGCGTTGTAGAGTAGTAGGAACTGCGTATTAGTTCTATCGCATGCTCACTGCATCTGGTAGAATATCTACGCGGGAATTTTCTAGGTACTAAACCAACAGACACAAAAACAGAGAACTGTAGTGTTTCCACTGTTACATAAAGAGTTCGCAAAAAGTACAATCGCCTTTTCTCCGTGTAAAAATTATAAGATACATGCTTGCTCGAATTTATTAGTTTTTGTATTTCATTTTGATATGCTTAGAATAAAAAGAATTGAAAGCTTCTTTCTAGCACGTTCCTCTATTTTCACGCTAAGCCGGTTAAGCGTAATTCAGAAGATACCTCAATAAAGATAATTCGTGCTCTGAATAAAAAAACTGCTGCAAGTTATGCATGTCACGTACACGGAACTCCTTTTTTTTTTTTAAACGACTCAAATTTGGGGCTTTCAGATCCTCCCCAAGTAATACTGGAGGTGTTAACTTCACCGTGAACTGTGTTGAGTATAGGCCCCAAATAAGATATAATTATAATATATATACATAATAAACGAAGATACACACCGAATAAAATAATAAAGAGCGAAACATATCCTGCGTATACTGTTTGTTTTCTTCAAAACGTTTTGTTAACATATTTGTCTAAGAATCAATATTAAATTTGCAGCTTTATTGTTTAAAGAATCAAATGCGATAAGAAACCTGCACTTAGCCCAAATTTGGTTCAGGAGAAATACACATCGGGCTTTTGTTTTTGTTCAAAAATAAATAGATTCCAGCAAATCCTAATAAAGCCACCCTTAATGTTTAATGAGATCTGTCAGGCCATAGAAGGAATAGCTCTGCGAATTTTGTGAATTCCTGCCGAGTCTTTATTATCGAACAAATAAGAGACGGCCGCATACGCTCAGCCTATCGATCGTATTATCAACGTATAGGTTGAGTTATGCCCGATTGTTGCATAAAAACAAAGCAAAAATATAAATGCATGGGATGTGCACAAGAAAGGTGACTGTATTGATTTTTATTCATCTACTAAATTTTTAGCATACATGAAATAACTAGTATTTCTTGGCTTTAGGTCGCTTGGACCACTAACAATAAAACAAATTCCAGGATTTAAACAAAATAATTGAAAACAGCTGCAACCAGATATGTGTGCAGTGTATCTGGTTTTAGTTCGCACAAATTGTTCTTTAAGGCGGTGACCTTTATATCAACACAACGTGCAGAGTGGGGTTAATGTACTCTTTACACATTGAATGGGGGGGGGGGGGAATAACATCTCCTGATCAGTGAGACAATTATTTGAAACGCGTGGAATCATTTTGGGGCTTAGAATAATACTGCGATTTCGCGAACATTATTATTCATTATGAATGGTCACTGTAAAGGGCCAGACCAGTATGCAGAACTAGCTAAAAAGTAACTATACTTTTAAGACACAGATATATTTGCGTTCTTTCCGCCTAATTTCGAAACTGCACGCCAAAGCAAGGCTGCAAGCCCTGCCGCTAATAATGAGAAGAGTACGGCGTATACGCGTCATGGTCCCACATAGTAACTCTGCAACCAATGATATTACGGAAGTGGCTGATAAGAACACCGAAGGACCGATAACAAAGCAGAAATCGAAAACAAAATGCGGAGTGCAAGTTCGTCTGCTTCTTTGCAGGGCTCGTGGTGACACCAGGACGCTGAGCTCTGATTGGCTCTGTTTGAAGGATAGTGGGTAGACCTGAAAGCAAGCTGCCTTGAGGTTTACCCACTATCTTTTAGTCAGAGCCAATCAGAGCTCGGCGTCGTTCTGACGTCACCGCGACTCCCGCACAAGCCCCTCCTTGCGTTTCATAAGCCCCTCCATGCGTTTCCTTAAACAGCTAATGTTTGTATTTCTTAATTTTTGTTGCGTGCCCTTGGAGATAGGGAACGCCTACCATACGTTCATATAGTTACTGACCGTTTTAATTAAGAAACTCAGAACGTTGCTTTTTCTCTCCACGCTTTCTGCTGCGTGATACACTCTTGGGCGCTTTTATCGGCAAATGGAGCAGTCTCATCGATTGCAGAGCAATGATAAGAGGAATTGGGCACTCGCCACGCCCTTTGTTTCTTAAGTTGTCGGCGACTATAAACAAACCGGCTTTAAATATAAGGTCGATTTCTAAAAATATACAGGGATACAAGTGTCAATGATCAACGAGCTTCCTCAGACGACTCCTGAAGGTCAAGCGCATGGCTACGCAATCGTGACGTCATCAATCTATGACGTTTCTTTATCGCATTTGTTTATTTGTTTTTGTTTTATTTTAGAAGTACGTCACGTCTGCGGTTAACATGTTCATCATTTACGCTTATATTGGCATTGAAAACAATCTGATTCGTCCGCCTAAAATCTCAGACTGTCGTAAAAGTTAAAAACAAAAAGTTATACCAGGCCGACATATGTGAGTACTAGCAGAGCACTCAGGAAACCGAATAAGATAACACGGACCTCGCCATTGATTTGCCCAGCTTGTGCCGTACCGACGACACACCCCAAAATAAGAAAAACAAAGAACGTGGCGAAAATTACGTCCCCATCCAACCATTGCTGCATAGGTTAACGGATCGATCTGCTCCCGCAGGAAATGAGCACGGCGCAAGCTTTAAGCGAGCACCTGCACGCATAGTTCGAAGGTTCGAGAAACTTAGCCATAATACCGTACCTTGCGTGCGGATGTCGTCGCAAAAGCCGGCACGATAATCAATGCCCCAATCGATCGGGAAAAAATATTTGTCATGCTTAGGCACCTGGAATCGATGTTCGTTTGCCTGGTCTGGTCAATGTCACCTGGAATAACCAAAGCCGGAGCACTAATAAAGTAAGTTGGGGTAAAATGAGACGCCGGGCAAAATGCGTTAGTTTGTGTTTTGCGCCATTCATCTCCCAGACCAGAAATCGGAGTAGGTTCAAACTTCACGGAGACGTGCCGCAGCCTACACACATTACACGTGTAAAATGCGAAAGCCATCGGCGAGAGTGTACCGGAGAAAATACATGCGGAATTGAGGTTTCCGTGTTTATCCCCCCCCACCCCCAGATACACACACAGACACACTCCAAAATGGCTGAAACTTCAGCTCTAGTTTTCGCTTCGAATCGTGCACACCGGTTGACTATTTCGTCAAGGTAAGCTTTAGTTTTATTGATATGATGCATTAACTCCATGCAGACTAAATTTAAGCGATCGGTGGTTCCGTTCTTTAAAGAAATAATTGTTTACGTAACGGGATACTCTCAGGGCAAAACGCGACAATCTGGCATTCTATGACGCGTATGTAAATAACGCAGGAGTCTCCTCGTTGCTCCTGAGGCATATTCTTTTTTTTTCGGCGTCTAGGATGGCTTGAAGGTATAAAACGACAAACAACAGGTTCTTCATAGAGCAAAAGTGACATGAACAAAGCTCTTAAAATCTCAAGGAACAGCGTCGCTCACTTCGCACTGCTGCCACACGTTTTCGCGTACCAAAGGATGCGCTTCAAAGGCGAGTCAAACGGCTCGGTGAATGTGAAGAACAGGGGCTCTACAAGTGACCGCTGGGCTACAGAAAGCCCGTTCTTTCAGACTTTTGAAATTTCATGATTTTTTTTCCTTTTTGTACAGGGCAATAAAATAGAACAAGCAGTTCGGACAGCACTGCAGCACTGTTCTAACGTCGTCTTCCTACAAGGCAATGCTAATGTTGGCGAAAGCAACTAGAAACCGGCGTCCCATTGCCCCCCCCCCCCCCTGAAAAAAAATTATTAAAACACCGGGAAACCGAAAAGAAAGATCATTAGTGATCCCCCGAAGATGCGCGCACTGTTCGAGTGCCGGGCATGCAAAGACCCTTGGAGCCAAGCGGCCCCGCATACAGTATGGATCGAGTGCATGGAATGCAAAGAGTGAACTCATGAAGAGTGCCTTGGAGCTCAGACAGAGCGTTTTACGTGTGTTTATTGCAAAAACTAAACGCATATCGTTTTTTTTTTTTTTGGTGTGTCTCATAGTATTTTACTATGTTGTCTCATTTTGCCCCACAGGGCGGGGAAAAATAAGACATTGTGTGACTTTCAGATATTCTAGTTTTGTTTAATGCTTTGCTTGCTCCAGTTAAGTAATATTTACTGAGCATAGGGTATAGACGTATGATAATATCTCCATGCTGTGCTTTTTTTAATATTGAAGCAAAAATAAAATTTAACAGTGGAATTACAATGCTTTGTCTCATTTTGCCCCACCTTGCGCTACGTCGACGTCATCACAGGGAGATCGAGCGCAGACGCTGATTGGACACAAGCGCCGCGTCAGCGTTCGGCTCGGCCTCGTGTCCAATTATAGCCTCTTCTATTCTCACAAAGCCTGGCAGTTCGACGACGGAACCATAGAGTGCCCGGTCGCAGATTTGGAGCGTGAGGATCTGGTAGCCCAGAGCATTTCTCAGGGAACCTAGAATTCCTGTATAGGCTCCCTACGGGAGCCAGAGTTGCGCGTTCATCCCCGTAGCGCCGTCTTTTCCGCACAACATGTTGATCCTGCTCCTCACGTGACTGAATTGGGCGAATAGCGGCGCGGCGGCACGTGGAAAACAGACGCGCAACTCTGGCTCCCGTAGGAGCCTATACAGGAACTCTATGGGAACCTGGACGCCAGCGCACAGCTTTTGCAGTGCCGAGGACCCGAATCATTGTTTTTAAACCCGACGAGAAAAGAAGCGGTAGGGCGGGGAACGCGAGGAGCACGAGCGGACATTCCGTCGCTCGGGAGAAGTGTGTTTCGGCGTCTCGCCGCAGCGGGGCGCCAGTCACGTGGCTCTCCTCTCATCCGTTGTTTGCCACTCTACCTTTTTCAATTTCGACGGTCACTTCTCGTGGCGATCTGCCAGGCTTTGTCATTATAGAGGAGGCTATGGTCCAATCAACACGTCGAGGGACGCTGGAAGTCGGGTTCGGGCCCAACTGCCGAGTCCGCGCCACCCGAGTGTGGCGACGTTTCGTAGAGGTAAAGGAGACACTTCGCGGGCTTCGATCGTTTCAAGTTGTGTTGGCCCTGCCCCGTATCACACTGATGGTAGGTTAGTTAAATCATAAATCGTTCCAACCCACAATACGTTATATTTACACATTTAAGAAGAGTATCAATTGGAGGTGCACAGCTGGTGGCTTGAGGGCGGATCGGTGAGCCGAGTGGGCTAGCACAGCACCGGCTCGTAGCACCGTGGAGCGAAAGCTCGCGCTGCAGGACCCAGGGATCCTGGGCTCAATTCCTCCCACCCCTGCGCGTTTCGATCTGGATGAGCATCGTACCGGCGCGCGGTCGTGTATCGCTACTGCGTGATGCATGTAAATACCTCAGGCTAGCGGTCGCATGTGCACTGCACTGGCTAAATTGCTCATCTACAGCTGAAACACTGGATGCCAATCGAGGCTGACCACCTTCCGGCTGTATAAACATACACAAAACACAATTAGTTGGTGGCTAGATGATTGGACTCTTACTGAAGCGCTGGCTTGTGTCGCTCCACCCTTTTTCGCTTTTTCTGTTCGCTGTTACTGTTCCTACAATACTTTTATCACCTCGGTGAAACACAAACATCTCGGAGCATATGCTTTGGTGCTTCGCTACTTTTGGGGTGGTTTGGGTAAACACTTACTGGAATTGTTTCAGTACCATAGTTCGCTTATTTATCGTATGTTCAGCTTCAGACAAAAAACGAGATAGTCTCTAGAAAGGTTTCATAGATTTACAAAGTGAGCTTACAGAAGTGAGAGGTGCTGAAAGGAGAAGTCAATTAAGTAAGTCACCACGCAGTGCCGATAAACGATCTCCCTAGTTCATAGTGTATACGCTGAAAATGTTGCATGTAAATGTTCGGGAGGACTGATTTGTCTTGGAGACTGTCAGTTTTGTTATATGCTATAGGAGCAAAGATATCACTTAGGAGTTCATCTGTGTCATCTCGGGCTGCAGAGTCCTGGTGCAAATTAGATGCAGGCAATAAAGGTATCATGAAGTTTATTGTGAACTTTTTTGTAAAAGAGTGTTTTCCGAGTCTCTTGGGACCTGGCTCTCATAAGACAGTGGGCATGGGACTGAACACAGCAGCCGAGGGAAACGAGGCGCGTTCGTGAGTATTAAAAAAAGGAGGTGTGTGTATTTTGCGTGAGAGCTGGGCGATCAGCTGGGAATGTCAGAACGTGGTGACGTGAGAACTTCAACCGGAATTTCTGCATGACGGTGATCTGAGCTACATCCCCTGAAGGAGGAGAGAGGGTGATCAAGCGGACGGCACTGTACAACGTGAGGAGATGATGGACTGAGTTATTTTACCGAAACGTCACAGTCGTCACGTCAACAACCAAGAAAACGACGTCCGAACATTAGCACAGCGATACCAGCAGCGTGCCAAAGAATAACGTATTATAAACGATAACTTTACGCTGGCAGTATGCTCAATTATTGATACACTTCTACGAAGCTTATTATTTCGTATAAAATAAATTCACAAAATCTAAACTGACGTTCTGCTTACCCGCCAGTAAACCTATCTTAAAAACAGAGGTGCCGTCAACAGTGACCCGTTAGTTTTGGGTAGAATGCAGTGGTCATGAGCGTAGGATGACGCGGTGAGCTGTAGCGGCGCTTTGTGATTTGAAAGCGTTGTACCGCGCAGTGACTGCAAGTAACCAATACATTCGTGCTTCGTATGCCGGTTGCCAGGCTATGCTTGAATTGGTTGCCATGCTTCACACGAAGCACTGATGACCCGGTGACACGCGGCCGTTTGTCGACGCAACGCAGTCAAACGTGTACAAACGCAACTGTGTGTATGAAATAAAATAGGTGTTTGCAAGATTATTTTTGATCAACATCATTTATTGCCAATTGTCTTGCGACAGGCGCTATCGCTGTACGAAGAACAAGAGTTGTTGTATGTCGCTGCAACGTACCAACTGAGACACAACACCGTGACAGGCTTAACGCGAACGCCATCAGCTTTATACCCCTGTTACACGGGCACCCTTAACCGTGGTTAATTCAGCTTTAACTGCTGTTACGTGGCACCACAGTTACCGCACTATACTCTCGGACAGCTACGAGGGGGTTCATAAAGTTCGTATTATCGGCACAAAAAATTAGAGGGAACGGAACATAACAGGCATCAACATGCGCGTGCGTCCCTCTAGTTTCCGCACAGTATAAACATCGCATGCTATAGTAGCTCGTAACACCGCTAGGGAGACGAAACAAAAATGGCACCGGCCGTCGCTGCCAAGCACATGCAGTGATTCGTTTTTTTTTCATTTGAAGGGAAGCATTTCCAAGGATATTCATTCTAATCTGGGAGCGTTGTTTGGGACAACGTCCCAGTTTGCGACACTTTTGGTTAAATGGCACAGACGGTTTTAGTGTGGCCAAATAAGAGGAAAGCATTTCAAGGACGGTGACCAAGTGATTGCTGAAGTGGAGCGATTCCTGAACACTCAAGATCAGGGGTTCTACAACAATGTCCTTCGGCATGTGGTGCATCACTGGAAAAAGTGGGCAACTTTTGATGGCGAACATGTAGAGAAAGTCTCAACTCCTACTCGAGTTTGATTGCTGAATCTCTATTCCTTCGTGACAATAACACGAACTTCATGAACGCCCCTGGTATTTCAGAAGAAGTGAAGAGCGCGCGTGCACTACTTCGATGGGTGCTCAAGATGCTCAAGCGCACGTTCGCCCATAGCTTTGACTGCAGAGTCGCATAATGTTGTCCGCAAGTATTGTGCGCTAACTGTGGCTTAGCGTAACTGCAGTTAAGTGCGCCCGTGTAACAAGGGTCTTAGTAACCCAAGACATGACACAAGTATGGTCCTGCTCGAGGAGGCTGGGCGTAAGAGCCACGCAGCTTGGGTTTGCGCAGGGGCGTTTTCCGATGTCTTTGTTCCTCCATATTCGTGCCCAACACTTCAGTACACCACAGGCGCAGAAATGTCTCGTTGGATGAAAGGCTGAATCGATGTGCAGGAAATATCGGGGCGTGCTTAGACGAGGTCTGACAAAAGCTTTTCGAGATGGACTCAGAGGAGTATCGGAAACTGCCGCGCAGCAGCCTGGAACAGTTACTGAAGCTCCTTTCACACGTGGATCCAAGAATCGCGTGACAAAACGAAGGAGACACAATGATGTGCCGAATTTGTTTTTCTCAGGTGAAAAAAAAACAAAAAACCTTATGTTGTTGCTGCAATAAACGTTTTTCAAGTCAGTCTCTACCCAATATTCACGAGCGAAACAAGATCGGCTATTTGAGTCCGCGCGTCGACGGATTAAAATAGTATGTCATTCTTATTGCAGTAAACCTTCCTGTCAAAAATCTATAGTTTTATTTGTTATTAAATTTAAAAAAGAAAAAGCATTTTTTTAAAACAATTTACAATCGAAAACGAAGACGAACAGACTTCGTTCACTTCGACCAGTGCCTCCTGTAGTTACACTATGCCTGTGGGCTCCAAGCACTGGGTCGCGTTTGCCCGCTCCGGGAATGCGGCCACGGTGGGCGATCGTTTTGTAGAGTTATATTACCTCTAGCCACACCATAGTAGTATGGTGGCGCAATCTACCGCCCGTGAGATAGGGTGCACGTTTTTTACCCACAGCTGAAGGGTTGCGGGCGACCGCGTTGAAACCTTGGGAACAGATACAGTCGAATCTGGTTAATTCAAACTCTAGGGGGACCGAAAATTTGTTTGAATAAAGCAATGTTTGAATTAAGAGAGTTTGAATTAATGAGAGTCGACTGTACACATTTTTCACCGAACGTATTTCTGCGCGCCAGGATCGCAACAATACACTGAATACTTACCGATGGTAAGTTCTTGTCTTTTCGCAATCGGGGCGATCTGAACAGCGCGCCGCACAACATGACGGAAGAGTCGACGTTCCTCTGTCACATCCACTGAGGTTCAAGAATCTGCTTCGTCGAGCGACTGCAATCAAGCACGAAATATCACCCACTGTACAGTGTACTAGACTTACGGCTATTTTTATGGCAGCCTGCCGCCACAGCGCTGTCCGACATATTACTACGATGGCTAGAGATAATATAACTCAACCAAAAAGATGCCCAACCATGTCCACATTCCTGTGCGTAGGCGAAGCTGGGCGAACCCAATCCAGCAAATAGTCATAGAGATCAGTGTTTGCCAAGCAATGGCAAGCGGAAGGAAAATGGCAAATAGTACTTGTGGTTGCCGTGTGGTGGAACCAAGGAAGCGTTCGCCAAACTAGTTGTACGGTGAAGCCCTTCGCAAGCTGCCAAGGATGCTGCCAGGCGACTCCATAGAAATCTCCGAACTGGCAATCTTTACCTCGCGGATTCGCTGAGGTGCCTGCCTCTTCTGTGAGAAAATGCATGGAACTGCATGACTAGCAAGCATTTGCTAAAGACAAACCGCTTCTTCTTCCACACCCATTAGTTCCGAGATATGAAACTAATGGGTGTGGAAGAAGATCTTCATTAAATGGTTGCTAGTCCAGGAGTGTGCTTGTCCTCTTTTCTTTCTCTCTGTTTCTCTTCCTGTATCTTCCTACGCTCAGCTGGCATCTTTCGGAAGCATGAATCACCAACTCCAGTATTGACGACGCACGAAGCAGACGACCAAGCGTTCGCGCCGTTCGCGTCACTGTTTATTCGCCCTCGTTGTCACTGCACGCGCGCCTCGCTTGATTTGGTTTCGGTATTATGTCGCACCGAACTCATTTGCAAACAAGGCGGCCACAGTTGGAGGAACGTTGCACATGTTGTTAGAAACCATATTAACATTATATTTTGAATAATAATGCAGATATACCAGAATAAAAAATACAAAAAACAAGTACAGCCGCTTCGATGTGTCACTGACCCGTCCGTGCATGTCGTGGGGTGGAGCATAGGACTGCACGACTCGTGGTGAGAAGCCGACATGCATAAAGTAATTTATGTAGGAGGCACTGACTCAAAAGCTGGATTTTCTTCGCAGTCGAGGGCGTCGCTGTCATCAGTCCCGGTGTGATTTTTGCTGAATCTGTAAGATTAATTTGCGGGGCGCGCAAGCGTACGTAACTTCGGGCTAAAAGTTCGTCGACATTACCTGGAATACAGATGGCTCATTACCTGGAATACAGATGAAGCTCAATCGTCTTCATGATCCCTTTAAAAGGGAGATTGAAGTATGATATTTTTGTTAAACAGCTCGTCGCATTTGTTCGTCGGCGTGCAGCAGCAAGGGTTATGCTCGAGTTTTCGCGGATTCTAAATGGAAGTTTTACGTAATTCGCCAATGAGTTATCACAGGCTCACAGGTACACGGTGCGTTACAATAAAAACCTATATCTCATTCTAAAAATTCTTAAATTTGTTTTGCGTAAGAGTGAAAGTTATATTTAGCGCTAACGGTTTACTTACTATAATTGTAATTACAAGTTCCTCGATGCTCGGTTAAAAAGCCAAACTCTTAACTTCATCAAAACTTAACATAACATTTAACCGGCATTTCCGAAAGCCTTTTAAGGATTCCTGTTATTTCACTGGAACCAGGTGTTGGAATGTACGTTTTGCAGGTGACCATACTGTTTACCAACGAGCGGCACCAGTGCGGACAATGCGGACAAGCAGAGGCTTCGTCTAAACCCACCAAATAATATGGGCTTCAGTGTAACGGCACTTCGTCCTTATTGGTGCATCGAATCAGCAAATTAGAATAGAAAAATTGTTCTTCTACTTGTCCGCGTCTTTTGTGCTCGTGTCCTCTATAATGCTTCGAATCATTGTGGCCAGTTATCTGAAGGTTTATTCGAGATCGAAGCAAACGCTTTTCTGTCGACCATAAATGTTAAAACAGTTCCCAACACAGCAACACAATGACGCCCGAGTTTCCCGACACCCTTACTAAAGCCGAGAAAGCAGCATCTTTGAATCGTGAAGATCGCCGATTTGCGTCCGTTTAAAACTGAAGAACGACATGGCGACGCCCATACGAAAATCGGGGTGCTGATACTCTGAGCACAGCTTATTTAGTGGTTCTAGATTTCCCGTTTCGAAATCGGTCAATGCGCACCCCCAGCGCCAAGACAAGTACCACTCTTTATTACCGTTGAGATGTTTCGGTGGCGCCATCTATCGTTTCCATCCGTGGCGTCACGACCAGAATTTGCCACGTCGAGACGTCACGGGAGCATTGCGATCTTTACTACTTGTTATCGGTTGCGAGCAACGACTTCGATGGTGTGTGTAGAAAGCACGATTCAAGTTTGGACTCATCACACGAGTTAAGTAAACAATGAGTTAAGTAAATATTCCACTCAATGCCATCATTTATAAGTCACAGTTAAATACATTGAGAATGAATTTATTGAATGAGTATAGTATTACATAGTCGTGCTATATATCTTGAATCTTGAATGTCTTGAATATCTTGAATATCTTGAACCCTTGAATTTGACTTTTTTTATTTTTAGTAAACCGTCTGTTAGCAGAGCTAATTTATCTGCTACATAAATATGTTGTACATTGATTTACTGACCTGCGTATTTTTTTATTACTATTTTTTTTGTTTGTTTACAAAGTGATGCATTTCTTTTGTGACCTGCCGCTGTTGCCAATTGGGGAGGGGGCTCAGGACTCGTCAAGCTGCACAAATGCAGCTTTTTTCTCAGTCCCCTTCCATCATGTACTTGTACTTGATGGAGAAATAAACATTATTATTATTATTATTAACTTCCACCGTTAATGCCGACAGTCTGAGATTGCTCTTATTTCCGACGATGAAAGCGGAAGAAACCGTTGGCAATGAAGCCAAAGCTATGGGTACCCGTAGCGCCGATCCTAGCTGTGCTCTCGCAGTCTTCACTTCTACGGAAATGCCAAAAAAGGTTGTCCCGAGTATAGCAATTTCTTGATAAATCATAAAACAAAAAAACGTCCGCAGCGACGGTCGCACAGAAAGACGGCGGGGGCTGTGACGTTGCACTTGTAATGTCTTAAATTGTTCCAGCCCGACTCGGAAGTTAAACTAGTCTGGAACGCTTAGTAAAAACACTAACGTTTTATTAGTTACGATATGGCCGAATTTAGAATATTGATGAAGACGCGGTGTCAGCGTCTGTCCGGGCCGCTGGTCCCAAGTCGTCTTGTCTCCTTCTCGGCTCTCGGTCGTATGGTTGTTTAGCCAATAAACACCTTTGAACCTTTGTGTCCTCCTGCGCCGCATTTTTTGTACCCTCGTGGCGTTGGTTACCTCGCGGTGGAGTGAAGTGGTGCAACCGTGAGGCAACACGGCAGCCGGAAGAGAAAGTAGTGTCCGCTGTGGATGGTGAGATTCCTAGGATATTATCCAACGTTATGCAATGGATATTGCGCGGAGCCGATGTAAGCGTGCCGCAAGGTCTGCTGACGACACTGCACCGGATTTGGGTAACGTAACCAGAAGCTTCCGGAGGCGATCGAGTCGAGCGAAGAAATGGGAGAAATGTACTCCCGGAAGCCGCCGGATGTCGGTGTGTGCGTGACCACAGTACTCCCTCCCCAGGGAGTATGCGAACGTTTAGAGAGTTCCGTTATCCGAGCCTAGGCTTTCGTTTTGCTGCGGGCGAGCGAGTGAGGCGTGTGGCAGGTGTCGGAGGAGATGCGATGCCCAGACGCTGTGGCCCAAGGCGCCAAGCGTGTCTAGATCTCCGGTTGCTGGACGTTCGGGCGATGATGGTTTTGGGGAGGACGACGAGAAGAGTTGATGCGAAAGATAAAGATTTTGATGATTAGTGGCGATCACTTAGTTCTTTCCGTGAGCGCCGACCGTTAGTGGCGCCGGTCGGTGCTAGAGAGCCTTGTGTGGGCCGTCGTGCAAATTTGAGGGTGTAGCCCGTGCATCACGTGTTGCAGTCTCTGTTGGGCGCGCGTGATTTTTCCGTATGTGCCAGGAGCGTTAGAAGGGCCGCAGAGAGTCTCCCGCAGTAGCGTGCCCGTGCCAAGACCCCGCGTTGAGTCGGCCGCGTGGTACTCGCGTAGAGTAGCAGGCGGTGGGACTTGGCGATGAGCGGCCGGCGGTGAGGCGCTTGCGGTGGTTTGACTTGCGGTGAGGAGGCCGCGTAGAGGTACTGGTGCTGGGGTGTCTGCGGTGAGCTGAGTGCAGAAAGTGGCTCGCGGTAAGTTATGTCACGTTGCCGCGTTGAGTTGCACGGTTATTTACTTTGTTGAGTGGCACGCGGTGAGTTGCGTGGTATTGCCGCGTTGAGTTCCACGCTATGGGTTGCGTTGGGTCGCACGCGGTGGTTCGCTTGGTTGAATTGCGCGCTGTGAGTTGCGTGGTGCTGCCGCCTTGGGTTGCACACAGTGAGTTGCGTTGGGTTGCACGCGGTGATTGGCTTGATTGAGTGGCACGCGGTGAGTTACGTGGTGTTGCCGCGTTGGGTTCCACGCTATGGGTTGCGTTGGGTCGCACGCGGTGGTTCGCTTGGTTGAATTGCGCGCTGTGAGTTGCGTGGTGCTGCCGCCTTGGGTTGCACGCAGTGAGTTGCGTTGGGTTGCACGCGGTGATTGGCTTGATTGAGTGGCACGCGGTGAGTTACGTGGTGTTGCCGCGTTGGGTTCCACGCTATGGGTTGCGTTGGGTCGCACGCGGTGGTTCGCTTGGTTGAATTGCGCGCTGTGAGTTGCGTGGTGCTGCCGCCTTGGGTTGCACACAGTGAGTTGCGTTAGGTTGCACGCGGTGATTGGCTTGATTGAGTGGCACGCGGTGAGTTACGGGGTGTTGCCGCGTTGGGTTCCACGCTATGGGTTGCGTTGGGTCGCACGCGGTGGTTCGCTTGGTTGAATTGCGCGCTGTGAGTTGCGTGGTGCTGCCGCCTTGGGTTGCACACAGTGAGTTGCGTTGGGTTGCACGCGGTGATTGGCTTGATTGAGTGGCACGCGGTGAGTTACGTGGTATTGCCGCGTTGGGTTCCACGCTATGGGCTGCGTTGGGTCGCACGCGGTGGTTCGCTTGGTTGAATTGCGCGCTGTGAGTTGCGTGGTGCTGCCGCCTTGGGTTGCACACAGTGAGTTGCGTTGGGTTGCACGCGGTGATTGGCTTGATTGAGTGGCACGCGGTGAGTTACGTGGTGTTGCCGCGTTGGGTTGCACGCAGTGTGTTGTGTTGGGTTGCACGCTGTGATTTTCTTGATTGGTTGAGTGGCACGTGGTGAGTTGCGTGGTGTTGCCATGTTGGGTTGCACGCAGTGTGTTGTGTTGGGTTGCACGCTGTGATTTTCTTGATTGGTTGAGTGGCACGTGGTGAGTTGCGTGGTGTTGCCATGTTGGGTTGCACGCAGTGTGTTGTGTTGGGTTGCACGCTGTGATTTTCTTGATTGGTTGAGTGGCACGTGGTGAGTTCCGACGCTGTGGGTGCCTCATGGCAAACTGCATGCTGGGGGGTGCAGCGTTGAGGGCGAGGCAGGGACGCGGGTAGCTTCCTCTCTTTGTCTTGCGTTGTGAAGAAAGCAGATGGGGCTCACCGGCGGTAATGGTGACGGTGGCGGTAGGCACGATGATAGAGTCGCGGGCCGTGGCGCCGAAAGTTGGGGCGGAAATGGGTGACTCGCCCCTCGGACAAGATGGCGGCTGGAGTGGTGGGGACAGTGGCGGTGGCAGAGACCGTCGTTGAGAAGCGCTCGCTGAGCTTCGCATTTGCGTCGAGCGGTACCACCACTGCCTTGTCGTGGGCCATGTGGAACAGGAACCGTGTCGGTGATGCTGTTCAGTTGAGCCGTTGTCCGGGAGTGGGCGGACCAGGTGGTGGAAGAAGCCTCCTTGAAACGAGGCAGATGAGCGGGCGGCGAGAGTTTTCGTTTGCTGGGGGTGGGACGGCCGGTGTGATGATGTGCTTAATTTCTGAAGAGTGCTTGTTTCTTGTACGTACGGGTCACCACTGTAGCGTCTTACCAACCGTTCCAGACCAGTTTCACTTCCGAGTCGAGTCAAAAGCTACCTAAGAGGCTACACACTCTTGGCGCTGCTTAAATGGTCTCGTCGTCTTGTAGCGTCGCCTGCGATGACTTAAAGAGGAACTCAGCCGATTTCTTAATAGTCTTCATTTTGGCTGGAATTTGGCAGACCGGATCTATACCCCTTTAACAAGTGATAGCCAAAATATGTTTTTAAAAATAAAAATTTGTTCGGTAAGGTATTAAGTTTTCAAGTTACGCCGGCCGCGAGGATTCCAGGAGGCGACTCTCAACTGGCAACCATGAAACATCCCTAGTCTTCCTTACCCGTGTATGTAATCGGCGGGAAGGCGGTCGAACTACCAGGGCAGCCGCGAAGCGGCGTTCCAGGCGCCAGCGTTAGAGACTAATGTTTCGCAGCTTCAAGGTTGAAAGTTCCTTTGCAGCGGGTAACATTATTTGTTCCGTGGTAGATTGCACGAACGTTGCCGGAGAAGTCTCTTGCTTTCACTCGTTTTCGTGGGTTCAGGCCAGCCACGTCAAGGGGCTTTTGTGCGAGCTGTGTGCCGAGAGAACTTGTGTCACATTAAACATTCTTGGCTATTCTCGGAATATTCTTTACAGGCGCGTGCCGGGAGATGAGTAATCTTCTACAGCTGGAATGGCTTCAATAGTGGCAATCGCAGACTCAAGCCGGCTGTGGCCACTACGACATCCATCCAAAGAGGAGCGCTAATATTATCGAAAATAATAGTGCTCATCTAGCATAATGAGTCGACATTTAGCGCAGTCAAATTTGTTGTTCACAATTGCTTCAGGTATTTTTCTTTTTTCATAAACACTATATTTGTTTTGGACATCGAATCTTGCCCGGGCTACTCTCGAAGTTCCACTCACACGATCGATCGATTGAAAACGAGAGGTTAACGTATGAGCGAAGTTTAATTCTGAGTTAAGACAGGACTTTCGACGCGCTGCTATTCGTGTCTGGCAATACAAAGGCTACAGGAGCTAGTGCTTGAGCAACATTAATGTACGATAAAGCCGTTGTCTCGTTTGTTTGTCAAATGGTTGGCTCTCAAAACAGGTGGTGAAAACTCCTTTATTTTGTTTTATTCCAGAGAAAAACGTTATATAGGGCTGAACACTGTTTTAAACATTTTTTAAAAATATATTATTGTCGCTGAGAGGAGGCATGTAAATTTACCGCCGATGGAGGCAGTGCAAAACTAAAACTTAATTAAAAAAGAAATATATTATACAGAATTACCCCCCTTCCCCATGTGTGTTCATGGATGATTGTTTGAGCGCGTTGCATTCTACTCCGACAGTAAAAAACTAAATAAATATGGGTTACATTTTTTGTTAGAGGGGGGGAGGGAGGAGGGGGTGTAGCTTTTGATAACTTATATTGATATAGACATTTTTTTATACATTTCGGTGCTTTACGCACTATTGTATCTTCAAGCAAATATCTTTTTATTTGAAGAGGAATATGTATTCGTGAATTTTATACGCCTTTCATTGCAAAATAATGTTTGGCTTGGTGGTTGCAGAGTTCTTTTAATTTTCATTTTAGAACATCCTTCATACACAGTCAACTGCCACCTGGCTTGCTCGAATGCAGTTTATTGCATGCTAGATATTTTAATGTTTACGCGAATCCCAGTCTACATGTTTTAGGTCACAGCCAGCAAGCGCATCTTCGTCACTTTGGAAGTTGAGCAAAAGTACGCGCCACACGCTCGAACCCTGAAAATGGCACCGACCAGAAACGCTTTTTCTGGAAAGGTCTATAGACCTTTCACTCTCCTTCGCATGGGCACTGCCATCTTGAGATTAAGTGACGTGGCCGCCGTAAGGTGGCTTCTAATCGTCGCTCATCTCTCCCCTCCGTGCCTTGGCGAAGGCGTTGCATTCGTGTTTTTTTCTCGTCATGTTTTACTTCGATTTTTTTGTCTTGCTTTGTGAAGTGTCGTCTGATACATATTTTTAGAACCTAACTGCATGCCATTAGTATGTTCACAATTTCTGCAGTTCATTTTACAACAGTTATGACTATTTGTATTGTCGGCGTACCAGATACGTGTGAGGAAAGGAATCAGCGTTAGCACTGGTACACATTGTAAGTATGTAGATGTGATTAAGACAAGCAAGGGTTGGAAAGGCCATTATTTATGAAAGCGCACATTTGCTTAGGTAACAGTGGCTAAGTGTTAGTGGCGCAATAAGAAGCACAAGTTAGATTTATGATCACACAGTTATGATCTTAAAGGAGAAGGCAAATATAAGCCAACGCGAGTAGTCACTATGTGAGCTTCGAAAGCATCGTGCTATGCCTTCATAACAAATCTCAGACAGTTGCTTTTGATTACATTGGCAAACCATTTTTGAGGTATAAACTTTCCCTTGATCTGTTTGCTTACAAATTTAAAGAAAGTATTCATTGTGATCGGTCTCATATTTGCCGTCGTTCAATATTTTTAAGATATCAAACTCAATGAATTTATTTGACGACACATTTTACATTTTTAAGTGAGAGCTAAAATGATTAAAAATAAAATGCTTCTATCTACCTACATCACCAAACGGTCTGACAGGTTAAAACCAATTAAAAGTAAATTAATAGGGTCTAATATGACTAAAAAGGAAATTTTGATTTTAAAAGCTAATCAACAAAGAAAGACAGGGATGCAGCGAAACTACTATATCGGGTACGGGCTTGTGTTAATTCATACACAAAGGGTTTGGCTCTCCGGATGAGAAACGTGTCAAAGACAGTTTGTGAGTGCCTGACAAAAGCGCCTGAGGCACGCAACATGTGACGGCGAGAAGAAGCCGTCATGCATGGAAATGACACGAGGTTAGCGTTGTCGATGCCGGATTTACTCTCGTCGACGCTGAAAGGAAAAAGCGTATCTGTTCAAACAAACATAGATCTGTCTAGAAAAATTTATGTAGTGGTACCTAAGCATCTGACTTAAGCAAAGCTTGGAGATCAAGTCTCTTGCGCCATTTAATTTGATTCCGAAATTAACACAAAAAACATATCTCAGACCTCAATTGACGAGTTTGTACCTTATCGCATATTCTTAATACGCAGTAGGGAAATGCCTGAATAACAAATAGTTTCCTAAGCTCATCATTGTGAAGTGCTGCTAATGAATATTTTTGCAGGGCTGACAGTTGAAAAGACAATCCTTCTCAGGCCTTGGATGGACCATCAAAACGTACCTCAAGTACTTAATATTTTTTTAAAGCAACCGATAGTGACAGTATTGCTTCGTTTTTGCATTCCATGCGTCATTACAGGGAGTTTCCCAGCTGGCAATTTTCTCAAAACGTTAGTGTCTTCGGAAACCGAACAGTGAGCACTAAACTTGCGAGTTGATCTGCTCTCTGCGATTCAGCACATTGTTAGTCAGGGCGTCAACCTGCTTTTTCACTGTGCCTCCATGCATTAGTCTGTTCACGAGTTTATTTTTATGTAAACTAGTACCAGCGGGTACGTCCAGTACGGTAGTAGACATCCGTAATCATCCCCCGGCATCACTTCAGTCGGTTTTGCCCCAGGACCTGGCCCAACAAAGGGCATGATGAGATGAAAGTGTTCGTAAAAACGTCCATAATTTAGGCTCGAAACTTTGTCGTAGTTTCTCAAGGCGGCGCATTACCACTGTATCATTAGTTTTGTATCACAAGAGATACATTTATGTCACAAAACTAAGTGAAAAAGTCACAAAACACCAGTATAGCCGCGATCTCTTTGAAACCGAAACCAACCAATCTGCAGCCACCTTACGGCGCCGCGCGTGTCAGCGCCCTCTGTTTACCAGTCAGGTAACCACTGAGATTAAAAGGTCTATGCTCATTTTGGTTCATTACCCAAGCACCAAAAAGCACGCTACAAGTGTAGTTACACCTGCTGTCGTCGGCAACACTAACTTTTCTAAAGAAATTCTAAAACAAATCGTACGTTCCTTCAGGTAAAACGAGCGTGTGGGGCATTTGAACCCATATTCCGAGCCTTCTTCGTATTGCTTGGGTAATTTGTCAAAAAAATCTACAGCGACTGTTCGATCTTTCTTCGTCAGCTTTAGTAGCTTGCTTCTGATCAGAAGGAGAACGGATTTGCTAGCGATTTCATGAAGCTTGTGAACCGCGGCTGGAGCGTACCGAGTTGCAAAAACGGTTTTCTCAAAACCCCAATTGCTTTCGTTCTGTTTACTTTCTCATGATTCACCACGCAGGCCAAGGTCATACTTTGCGAAAACAGATATTATTATCGACTTCGGATTGCACGAACGCCTCTGTTCTCTCGCTGTTAAACGCGAGAAAGGCGGACACGAGCGTATACCCTATTGCCGGCCGCGCGTCTCGGTTCCCGCCGGTCACGTCACTTTTGAATGGCGGGAAAACGGGGAAAAACTAGAGAGAACGATGTTTCGATTTTAGCGTGAAACAAAGTATCACTTTTTTTAAATTAACTAGAGTGAATCTGGGGAACGAGATAGCATTTCTGAATCAGGAAGCCATCCGCATTCAGACGATGCCTTTGGATTAGATAGCTCAAACATCGCTGTAGTTTTCCTCTAAAGAGGGGAGGGGGGGGGGGGCTTCGACGTTTTTTTACTAGAATCGATTTTTGAGAAAATTTTCTAAACATCAAAAGGAACATCGCTGAAATAGTAACCCAAATATTAGGCCAGAATATTTTTGTTTCGCGAAGTTATTGAGTTCGCAATTTTGGACCTCACCGTATGTTTTTCAAAGTGAAACTCTTTACTGGCAACAATGAAAAAGTGGCGCCAGC
>JAZHYW010063249.1:0-10431 GCA_037355805.1 Ixodes ricinus
GCTGCATTTGAATGTTTTTCTTTCTTTCTTTTTTTTTGTCAAGAGAAGAATTACCCTACCTAAGGTGAAACTTTATCTGTGTCTGCGTTGTACGGAGTTTTTTTTAAATTTTTTAGGGCATTTGATGTGAAAGTTATTTGAACAGCTTTTCTGCAAGTCGTTTACGAATAATAAAATCATTGTGCATCCGTGGACTAGTTCAGGCATAACACAAATAACAATTTAATCAGACGTTTCGTCTCTCATACGGAAGACATTATGAGTGAAGCGAAAAGGCAGCAATTAGAAAGACACCAACCAGAAATCCAATTTAAAGAGGCCCGCGTACACTTCGGGAAGTGGGCCGCGGTTGAGTTACAAGCCGATGAATCACTCCGGATGCACAATGATTCCGAGGGTAGTGCACGAAATAACCCAATCCCGAAGCAGCTGTGTCAAAATCGCCCCTGCAAATTCCCTGCGTTATATCCCTCGTCCTCAAAATCCCACGCTTTCAGAACCCCTTTGACCCCATCCCATTATTAGTTGTCCCGGCTTTTCCCCCAAGTCTCGTTGACGAAGGATAAAATGGAAAGCTACCAACACAGCTACTTAACCTAAAAAACAAGCACTCAAAGAAAGAAAAAAAGATAGGAACACTAAAGAAGCGCAGCCTATAGTTCATTTGTGCAAAAAAACCTCGAGAACCTTTGGTGACTTCTTGGAGCAACGATAACATTATTATCTAGCATGTTGAGGTCGAAGAGTTTGCACATGTAAGGTACTTCCCACAATGAACGTTTCCCAGTCAAGGTTAAGATGCAGGAGGTGGAGGTCCAATAATAGGCAGAGATGCACGATTTACATTGGGCACGAGTGCATTAACAAAAGCCAAAAAAGCAATGTGCAAAGAGATAAAATTGAAGGTTATAAAAAACACTCCTTATTCTTGTAAAAACCGATGGAGCCTGAATGACCACTCATCGAATATTCCATGCGCTAGAAAAGTCTGTGCGCCGACGTGTATTACACTGGAAAAGCATACCAGTCCGTGGACCGAAATGTCCGTGCACCGTAAAAACAAGGCTTGACACTCGCGGCAAGCGACACGGGGATTTCGACACTCGGGGGAAAATGACATGGGGGAATCGTAGCTATAACCATTCCAAGTGCGTTTGTGGACCCCTCGTCTTTGTTCGCGCGCCATGGTCGACGCGTTCTCTAAGCAAAAACTGTGACCCGTTGTTCAACAATGGTACAACCTGCTCCGTCCTCGCCCTTGTCACTAGAGCAAAGACGGAGCAGGTTAACGATTGTTGGACGGGTGTGGCTTTCGTCACGTCACACTTGTGCTCTTCCATAAGGCTGCAGCGTTTGCGTTCGGTCTCTCCAATTTACGATGCGTCACACTCTAGACAGTTCAATTTATACACAACACCCCACTTGGACCTGGGGAGGGGAAGAGGGGGTTATCTTTTGGTTTGAAAACGAGGTCACGTAGTTTAAGATGAAGTCTCGAAAGTTGTTCGAATTTTTAAAGGGGCGAGGGCCCTGTGAATAGACTCAGTAGCGCCTTCAATATACGGAATTGATACTTGCCCTGCGATATTGCGATTTATATCCTGACGTCTCCCTTTGTTCCTCTGCTTACGCGTGTTTTCGCTAAAACGTCTAGGATAATCCTGATTCACGAGCGAGTCCACAATAAGTGTATCTCTCAGATTACTGAAGATGGAAACAGCGCCAAAAGTACGGAGGACAAAGAACGAGGAACACACAGACCGGGGAGCGCTGTTCCTCGCTCTTTGTCCTCCGTACTTTGGCGCTGTTTCCATGTTCGTAACTATGCATAACCAACTCGCCCAATTTTCAACGGTATCTTCAGATGCCCATCGTTCTGATTAGAATAAATTAAACTGTTACCGGGCATCAAAACGCCGAGTTCTGGTTCGAATGATTAGTGGGTAGACCTAATATACCTAACATACTTCGTAATAATCCAAGGAAGATTTGGAACTCGGTCTTGCCAAAAATTAGCAACCTCTATCATCCATTTTACAAAAGCTAATGAGGACCCCATCCTGGAGAGCGACTTCCCTAGAGCTTTTAACGATTGCTTTTTTTAGCTTTGGCAAACGAGTGTTTGGACAGCGTTCCCATCCTTCCCGATAAACCCTATGAGCCCACGCTTCGTATTACTGTTAACTCTGCCTGAACAAACAATCCTGTAATAAATCAAAACTTACATCATCTACTGGTCCTGATAACATCAACTACAATTTCTAGCGAGTTTTTAAAACTGATCTTCACCCAATCACGATCACAATGCCGCCTTCCTCCTATCGGAAGATGGGCAGGGTCATCCCAGTTTTTAAGCAGGGTAGTCGTGTACGGGTCGACGAGGTTCACATGCGGACGTTTGCAGCAGTAGCGTATTAAGCGAGACACAAGAAGAAATCTACTCATTGCACGTGCAATCGTCATCACCTTATCTTAGTCGTCCACCCCGAATCTTTCCCCCCTGATAGGGCGAGCATATGCACACGCAGTGTGTACGAAGACACGCAGCATGCTTCAGATTCGGCATCGCATACTTTGTTCGCTGCCATCCTCGCTTCCTTCCCTCGATAAAGGGGACGGATGACTGCACCTCGTCAGAATTAAAGTCACTGCTAGTGACATACAGTCAGAGGCCTGGGGCAGGGGTCGGCGCATTCTGTGCCTCCCGCAGTTTTTACGCGCGCGTTGCTATTCCACATCTGACTCGGCGACGCGCGTGGCAGTATTACATCACGTCGACATCAGGGTGTCAACGTGATGTCACGTAATATTATGACGTTACGTGACCTAACGTCACTCTGTTATCGTGTTGACACGTGATATTATATAACGTTATAGGGACGTCAGTTTCCAGCCTAAACTTAGCGGGTAAATTCAGAGAAGGACGGACAGCCGGGCGGGCAATTTTCTTAAATAGGGGTCCTGTTGAAAACATTCCATGCTTGAAAACAAGCATGCGAATTGCTGATCTTTGTTTCTTCGTCTTAGGACAGCCGCATGAGTTAGTCGCTTATCCCCAAGGACCAGCTCTGTCAGCAAGTTTTCGGGAATCCTGAATAAAATTTAATCTCCCATGCTTGATCTTTATGCTACCATTCAATGCTCTCGCTCAGCCTATCATTAAACCCTAACTCAAGCTAACTCACCGTGCCTGATTGATTCGGCCTGTCATCATTCGCGAAACTCGGCTGATTTTTTTCCCAATACTTTTTTCCTCGAGCGTGCCTACGCAAATCGTGTCTTCAGATCGTTCATCTGGTGTGACTGTGTCATTAGGGTCAGGAGCGAAAAATTGCAGTTTACCGGAAGAGATGTACGACATTAGACCGCCAAATGAAGCGGCATCGAAGGAAAATTGAAGGTTCGCAAGGGGCGCTGGACGAGAGATTTTGCTAGAGAAGAAACAAAGATGACAAATGGGTTCCACTTTGGTTCCGGCGAAGGTTCTGCCAGTATGACCAGAAGTTATCGTCAAGCTTTCTTGACAGACATTTTTAAAGCACTGACTGCTTTTTTCAAGGGATCCCCCAATGCCAAAGTTTGCCCGTTCGTCCGTGCTTGCCCGCGTGCATTTCACTAAACATAACAGGAAAAAGGGGCGACAGGTGACCTATATACCAGTTTCGATTTCTCGCTAAATTAGAGAGGAAAATGATGCTACGTGACTTGTATACCAATTCGGTTTCCCCGCCCAAACATAGCGAGGATATTGACGTCACCTAACCCGACGCCACGTGTCGTATGCAACATTACAGTTTCCCGCTGGATTTGGCAGGAAGATTGTCGCCACGTGACTTGCCGTCACGTGACCTATGTACCAATTTAGGTTCCCAGCTATATTTCGCGAGGAAATTGACGTCATGGGATCTATGCATTAAATCAATTCCCCAGCCAAAGATATACCAGGCAAAATGACGCCACTTCACCTGGCGTCACGTAAAGACGATCACGGTGAATAAATAAACAACAGGTTCTGCACCCAACAAAACGACCTGTCTGATGTCTTCATCACCAATTTAATCGATCGCTCCATGAATACTGCATTTTTGTGCATTCATTTATAGGATTTTGAAGTTAAGGTTGCTGGCAATCTTTTCTTCGTTGACCCCATTCATTGATATAATGTTGATGGAAATAAAACGAATTGATAATATGCAGTTTTTCACCGCAGTCGAGGGTACCGAACGCGAGTTTCCTGTTTATTCCGAGTTCTGAGGCTGTCAAAAGTGGAATGCGCGTCTCACACGTTAAGCTGTGTTTCTAATAAATATGGCACAGCCGCAACCCGACATCATCGTCGCTATTTCGAACTCGCCATTTTAGTACAGAGCTGTGTTTCAAACGTGGGTTTCGAACCAGCATTTTCGCGACACTTAAAGGAGCGGAGCAACGATATTCAATTGGAATGTTTTTTCGCTTGCGTACGAGCCTTTACTGGCACTGGTGGGACTCAAGGATACTCGCACGCAACGCCACTGGCCAAGAAACTCCTTTGTTGTGGTGTAATTTCAAGGACAAAAGCGACCATTTTTCATTCAGTCTCTTCTTTGGAAAATTTGATGACGTAACGTGGGGATCGCAGCACATCCCAATGACGATATTTGAATGCAGTTCATAGATGGGACCCGAGCATTGCGTGGGCACTCGATTTGGGCTCGTGATAATTACGCGCCTCGACGAATCATTCGGGTAGTGGCCCGTGTCCAATCGCTGCAACGACGACAATAGCCGAGCCATAACAATGTCTCGAACCTCGAGCGCGTGTCCCGTGCTTTTGCCAACCCCAGCGCGTGGCTATGATCAACATTGGCGGCATATAATCGGCTCGAGATCACGTGGCCGCTTGTTCTGGCTGCGAGTTGAGGGGGTGAACGGTGCCTCGCTTTTCTTTCATTTTTTTTCTGGGACCTCTATATGCGTGGGGTGAAAAACGAACGCGTGTTTCACAGCTCATTAACGTCAGGGATCCGTTCTAAGTGGTATTTGTGCCAAATACAAAAATTGTTGCATCGCCCCTTTAAATGGTGATACAGTAATTTTAGTTAAATTGAAAAAACAAAGAAGCGGTAAACCTCGGAGTATCTCAAAGCGGTGGTCTTTATATTTAGCAGATACTGAACCCGATCATGTGTCTTAACGCGAAAGGAGCCTGAATACTTGAAGGATTTACAACCTACATAAGCTGTATTTTCGTGGAATTTAACAGCCGATTTAAGGAATATATGCTCAAAACTGTAAAGATGCACCCCTTTCTTGTGGGAAAAAAGGGGGGGGGCAGGGCAAGTGCAAGAAGAAAAAAATGTACTTCACGGATGCACGAAAGACACCCACTTGTTTACAGTTGTATCGTCTTTTTTTCCCACTCCGTCAGCCATTAACGTACAAAGAAAATGAGATTAAAATGCCGGTCTTGCGAAACAAATGAAAACAATACAACAAATGAGTGTCTCCATCGCCGAGGCGTCTCGATTTTCTGCCAGATAGCGGCATATACGCGGTGCAATTCTGAGCGGCCCCAATGACGCATTTTATCGGCTCTTCGTAGACCATCTGCTGTCGGGTTCTCGTGCCAGGCTCCGTTGTGCGGCGTGGGCACGGGGCTCTAACACTATAAAATTGCCTTTAGTTTGATTCGATTGTAAACAAATGACATCACAGGTGTTCTCATAATCTGATTGCAGCTCAATGACCTTGTTTAGAGAGCTGCGCAGATAAATCCGCTAAACCAACTCCACTGAAATAGTGCGTTGTACGCACCTGCACTCTGAAGATTGTTGGATAATACATCAGACGTTTACAAGTAAGATTGTTCTTATTTTCTTTGTATTGACGCGACTGTGTTTAATGTTGCCGTATAGCTTTAAGGTCATTTCCAGTAAAAGTCTATTTTACTGGATTATGGGACCGTATTTTCGCTTCCAGTAAAGCCGCAGTTCACCGGAATGTCACGGCGGGACTTTTTACCGGGAATGTCAATCGGCTGGTTTACAGGAATGTTACCGGCTTTTTACCCGAATGTCACCGGATTTCTACCGGAAGTTTACTTCCAGCAAAACATCTATTTCAACTGGGATTATGGGACTTTTTCGCTTCCAGTGTAGCCACAATTTACCAGAAGATCACCATATAATAATATCTTTATTATCTTCTTGAAAAATACATGTGTGCGTGCTATTAGCAAAGATGCTTGTATGTGAGACCAGCGTTATAAAATACCGTGACACAGTGAACACTAGAGAAACAAACAAACAAACAACAATAACGGGAATGTGGGCAACGAATAGGCACTAAGTAATTATATAATCGTTATTGCGCGAGCGTGAGGCACCATTCTTTACATTCCGTTTTACCGCACGAAAGGATGATATGTTCAGCAAAGGTCGGCAAACTGTTGAAGATTGCGAATTAATTCATAGTGTTTTTTTCTTTTTTGTGGAAGTCAACGGACGCCATTTAGAGGAAGCCTGTGTACCGTGGTTGGTGCATGTTTACCAGATGCTGACGATTCGGTAACAATAAACGTGGTTCGTCCACAGACACCTGAAGGTTCTATGTATCTATTTAACCGGTCGATACCAGTGAAACAATTTGCGACAGCCGTAGACAAAAGCAATCAGGATCAAATAGAACAACCGAGTTCTTTGTCGCAAAAGATATCTTTCAAGGTACTTACAATGCCGCTGGGTAAATTCCTAGACGTACGGCAATAAAACCGCGCAGGTGCACCACACGGACACACACACGCATGATCTCAGTAGGACGTTTAGCGAAAACCACGAACGCGCGAAACGAACATCCGCCGCCATTGAGAAATCACGGGCAGCAGATCACGATGTCGTCCCTGATGTCGTCGCGCTGCGGGTGCAGCAGGTGTCAGTAGCACGCTTAGCGAAAACCAAGACCACGCGGAACGAACATCCGCCGCCGTTGAGAAATCCTGGGCACTCACGATGTCGTCCCTGATGCCGCCGCCGCGGGTGCACCCGGCGTCAGTAGCACGCTTTAGCGAAAACCAGCCGAACGCGCGAAACGAACATCCGCCGATCGCTGAGAAATCTTTGGCACAGTTGTTTTCGCTCGCTGGATGCTTCTTGAAGCCGGACAGACAAAGAGGCGTAAGAAACAGAGTTCACTGAAAGATATTTTCTTTTCATCTTGCACATCCAGCTGCTCTGGAAGACACAAGGTCGCACACATGAAACGAGAATCCGAGACTGAGCGTTCGTTCCTGGTCGGCCGTTGCTCGTTGACAGACAAAAAGCCAGTTTTCAAAAAAAAAAAAAAAAGTCAGCAAAACGATCTTCTCGCATTTTCCCCACGACCCAATGCGACGGAGAGAGGGTGCCTAGGGACTCGTCCTTGGCGCGAGGCACCAAGGACGCCCAGTCCCCGCTCGCCTTCGGCTTCCCCCTCCCCTCGTGTCGGCTTTGAGTGAAGTTCGGTAAACAGGGAAGCGAGTCACCCGTTTCGGGTAAGATTAAAACCGTGGTACGTCTGGGAATCGAAAGTGGCTGGCGGGTGACAGCTTCCAGCGAAATCTGGAAACCCGATGCCGATCAAATTACAGCAAAATCTGTTTGCCGGCAAATAATCTCGCACAGACTGCGGGTAAAACTGGTTTCGGAATGAAAACGGGGTGAAAGCGCCCACCTTTTTGGATCGTCAAAACAATTCGCCGCACGCACTTCTTGAGGGTTGCAACGTCATCCCGAGCTAAAACTCGCACTCACGAGAATGCCGCGCGAGTGGTCTCGTACCTGCTCTGCCCCGACTTTCGCCTGTCGCAAATAGCAAGTTGCCGGTGATCGCTGCTCACCTTTTCGGATCGTCAAAACAGTTCGCTGCACGCACTTCTTGCAGGATTGCAATGTCGTCTCGAGCTTCGAACACGCACTCACGAAAACGCCACGGCAATGGCGGCCAACCGTTACAACCTGAGCTAGGTCCCCCTGCTCGTCTTGGCCTTCCTTGCCTTTAGCCGCTCCCCTTTCGTCGGCTAACAGTGAAGTTCGATGTCTGGCAAACAAGAGCGGCTTCCGGTAGGATTCCAGCGACGGGTAATCTGGAAAATGGTTCTGGCAAAACTTTCAGCGAAAGCAGACTTCCGGTAATATTTCCACCACAGACTGTAAACGACGCTGGATTGTGAAAATGAGTGAAAATTAACCCGTTTCCACTTAATGTCAGGGGAAGTTTTTGCCAAATTTTAACCGAGAGTGGCTCCGGTAAAAACGTACACCGGAATCTGGTAAACTGAAAGTGGAGACAGCCAGTAATATTTTCACCCAAAAAAAAACTGGTAAAACTACGCTGGTTTCTGTTGAAAATGAGTGGATGTTAACCCAGTTTCCACCGAACGTCACTGCGAAGATTTTGCCGGATTTTTCAATAGGGTACGGCGTACAAAAGGAAGGTTATCTTCGGACGATAGAACCCTGGGGCGAAATTTTGTCTTTCAATCTTTCGGTTCAAACCCCGGAAAGAAAGAAAAATGGCCCGTTCGAGGGGACGTTGTACGACGGTGTAGCGTATACAAGCGCAACGGTCCGCGCAACTGAGCAAAAACTTATTCTAAAAAGCTAAGCACAGTATCGCTTCCGTGGAACCAAAAGACACGCTCATTCGCATTTTTCCCCACTTCTATTTTTTCTTCCTTCGATCAAAGCCGATCACAGAATCGCTTTCTTCCAGTATAAAGTGACAAGTGAAATGAAAATATATGCTCAATAACGTTCAGTCTCTTACACCCAAAACGGCAGCGCAACCATCATTTCCAGTATATCGTCCCATTTTTTTTTTCTTCTCCCCTCTGCACATAGCCTCTAGCCATACCCTGAGACCCATACGGAGCAAGCGAGTGATTGAGGCGGCGGACGGTGGAGGCGGCAGTCTTGCTTCGGGCCGTTCCGCGTCGTTACCATGAAAAGTTATGTGCTCACTCCGTGTGGCCCAATTCCCATTGGCTACTTTATTGGGATTCGGTCTCATGCGAGGAACGACACAAAACTGTCCGAAACGAGGGCAGCGCAGCGTCCCATTCGCTCTTTCGACAGCGCTCTCCAGATGTGGGGTTATCTATGGCCGACGGTGAATGCACCAGAGAGAGTGTAATCGGATTCTTAGAAGGCCATGTGCGACCTACTTTACAGCTGGCACTAAGGCGAGTCAATCAGGCTCCCAATTGTCGCAAGTACTCTTTCAGTACCATCGATGCGCCATTCTCGAGGAGAGCAGGGCGGCACGGGACGTAACATAGCGACTTACAGGCTGGGATGCGAGACGTGCATCGGGTGTTCATATACCCTCCTGAGACCGGAAATGCACTTCCCGGACAGGCGGTCCGCCGGAACGACGGGTCTCACGAGACGAAGACAGAAGGGAGATGTCACCGCGTCATGGCTCTCCGCGCCACTGCTCGGTTGCAGCACGTCAATCGTACTCGAGCAGGGCTTGTTCAGGAAGACACGGGTGCAGTGCCTCTCTCAGGCAATTCGCTCCTTGTTAGGGAAATGGTATCCAGTGCTTCCAGGTAGAAGAGTACGCGATTGATGGCATAAAAAAAAAAATATGAAAGAAAGGCTCATTTTGAGGGACCACTGAAAAGCTATACGGCTTCTGAGAATCGCCACTTTGGCAACTTGGGCGCTGAAAAAATATCTCGATGAGTTATTTGAAGTTTTATTTGAAATCCCAAACAAACGTTTTGCAGTCAAGTTCAGGATTAGCGAAAACATTCCCCAACAAAGCAAAACGATATCGCCCTCGAGTTTACCGGAGACCGTATCCAAAATTCAGCAAGGGAGTAACATTTTCGAAATGCAGCAATCGCCAATTGTCAGGCTCCCGTTCTTGACTAAAAACACATTAAAAAACATTCGCACCCACAAAAAAATTTAGGCAGGAATCGAGTGCCGATATTTTGGCACATCTTATTCGGGGACCTCTAGTTCAGTCGATATTTGTGTTATAAGAAGGCAGTACACAGCGTGCGTGCTTTTCTCCGCAGAATTTGTAGAGCTCGGCAATTTCCATCCCTGCAGCTACTGAAGGCGTGCTTGAGCGACAATTTCCGCCGTTGCATCGAGTGAACCTGAGCACACGTCAAGAGCTGATACAGTGCTCGTCTTCAATAAATCTGACGCGTTTGCTTTGAGGTATTTTCATATGGCCCACTTTTGGTAGATAATTGAGCAGGGTTTTGTTTCGACACACCTTTTCACCGAATAGAAGCATATAAGAATCTCATGTGGTTCGTATTAACCGAAAGGATTTCTGCTACTCACCATCAAGGAGTGCAATTATTTGCACGATGTATCAGGGTCAACATTGCTCTACTGTAGATTTGAAAAAATCATGTCAGGCCACCTCTCAGACCGATTTTCCTGGCACTTA